>VZTL01010917.1:33194-65494 GCA_013400535.1 Scopus umbretta
TTTTTTTTTTTTTTTTTTTTTTTTTTTTTTTTTTTTTTTAAGACTCAATTCTGATAAACTGTACCTGGTCATACAAAAATTACCCAAAATTCAAACTTTTACCATATAAAAAAAGGGAGAGATGAGTTGGATTCAGCTGGATGACAGGTCTGGCAAAATATAAGGATGGACAAATTCTATGTAGGGCACTTATTTATGTCCAGATGCATATGCTGTTTCTTACTGATTGCTTATCTTCTTCACATAAGCAGTCACAGGCCTGGAGTCACAATCACATAGTACAATGCTTCAGCAGTCAAAGAACCTTCTATTTGATGCAACATCGAAACACTGTTTGCTTCTTTATTAAAATGTTGGTTTGTTGTTGATTTTCCTTTATCTTGTTATTCACATTCAAAAGTTAATAGATAGCATCAAGATTTGTCACGGAGAATAGCAAGGGGAGTTGCTAAATCAAAGGCTTATAAAACATCTTTCCCAACTGAGTCAGAAGGTTTATTAAGTTCAACCCTCACGCCTTTTTCACCTGCAGAGATACAAAAAGGAAACTGGTATTATTTTTCAGCATTTATCAAAGTACACCCTATAGAGTGGCTACATCGCTTTCCAGATTAGTTGCCAGAGAGTACTTCGAAGATTGCCTAGTACGTGTGATCTAGCAAGACAGAAATTTTTGTATACGTGCTCTGTATCCTGTGCTCTGTGAAGTTAACGAGCTGTGGTTACTCATCGTCTCTGAAAGCAGGCATGTATTTGGCTGCCCAAGTAGAAAACTGGATACTTCATACCATACGTGCAGTTCTGAAGCTCATCAGCTCGGCCTTTATAAAGGTAAGCTTTAAGAACAGCCGACTGAGAATCCGAGGATATTGTCCATTATTCTGTATCAGAATATCCAGAGTTTCTGGGTACTTAACTTTATAAAGAAACTCTTGAGGGATTTTTAAAACGCAACATTCCATTTGACTTGCTGCTAAAAAATAAACAAAACAAAACCACCAACCAACCCAGACCTCTTCTGTCCTTTTTTCTACAAAAAAAAAAAAAAATTATCATCGATCTAGGTAACTTCAGTACCCCCAAATTCAAATTTGACTATCAAAACATTAACAGACACAGTATCCCGTATTCAAGAAAATTTCACACGTATTCTGCATGGCTTTAGTTAGGCTGACACTAAGCCAAAAATGAATAGTTTTCTAGTTTTATGACATTTTAGTCTATGATTTTATATTTTATTGTCAGTAGGAAATAAAAAAAGCATCTTGCACAATTCTTGCTGCAGATACGGAGCAAAGAATGTGATTTTAATCGCAAACGAACACTTAAATTGCAACAATATGATAATATAAATCAATTACAGGGCAAACCGATATTGAAATTTAAACCACCCCTCCAACCCAGCCTTCCCTCCTTGAGTGCCTGCAGTCTAGGGGGACCCTGGAGAGGGAGGGGGGGCCGGAAGGGGAACACCTCCCCTGCAGATATAAGCCCACCCGAACCATTTCCCGGCACTCCCTCTGGAAGGGCAGCGCGGAGACAACTGGAACAGCTCTGATCCGGCAAGGCAGGCTCCAGGAGCCGCGCCGTCGCATGCGTGTGACACGAAGCCCGGCTACAGACAGACAGGCTTCCTGCGGAGACCAGGCGGGCGTTATCCAGCATTCCTGACCGCCTGGGAAGTCACCGTGCCTCGCTGGGCATGCGCCACCGAGCAGCGGGACAGCCTGCCCGGCCGGAGCCGAAGGGCCACCTGCGTTTCTTCGCAAGCCAGGCGGGAGCTGCATCGCTCTTACTGCTCCCGGAATGCAGAAGGCCACCGGCTGCACCAAGGGGGACCGAACCGCAGCTTTCTCAGCCGCTGCGTAGCTCTGGGGCTACTTAGGAGCTCTTTGACAAAACCGTGGAGAAGGTGGCCCTGTGCACGGTGTGCACTTGTGGGTACACCCAATTTTGGTTTATTTTTAAACGACTGTAACAAACACAAAATCGCGATGGCAATTACAAGCATGACAGAAGTCCTAGGCCATTGCTCCTTATAATGCTAATTTGAACAGGAAAGTTAGATCAACTTCCTCTTGAGGGAGAAGCCAGAAAAGGAAAACAGATGCTAGATATGTGGAATTGGAAATGGAGGAAGTAACTCCATTCTTTGATTCCAGATTGTAATTTTAGGCTTTTTTTTTTCCAATACAGAGATTCTAGTCAAAGTAAGTTGTCTTCACTTGTTGAATCGCTGTATTTGATCTAAACTCCTTCCGGGGCGCTCAGTTCTGCAGTGCCGCCGTGTCCCTGGCGTATTTATCCCCCACACTGACTAGGGAGAAGCTGCATCCCCCATATAAAAATGCTGAGCAGCCTCAGGTCTCAGAGGAAGTGTGGGCAGGACGAGGCACTGACCTGGATTTCCCAAGTCACTGCCTAGCAGCTCAACCACTGGGTCACCTTCCCTGTAAAACCCGACTCTGGAGTTACGCTGGTTTTCTCCCCCTTTTTGTGCACGGGGTGGGCCAAGGGCATGAGGCTGGACTACTTAGCTGTTCTTCCAGAAAAAAAAAGAACACAGAAGATATTAACAAGACATTACCTGTTAGATATTTTACTTTAGCTCGTGCTCTTTCATCTGCATCAAAATACCACACTGTTATTGCGTACCTAGGGAAACGGATGGAAAAAGAACTCCTGAACTATGAAGAAAAAAAACCAGTGAAGTTCTTGACATAAAACACAACCTAAATGAGACGATACTTCTGCAGTCTGACAGAAGAAAGATTTCATAAAGCACAAAGCAAGAAGGGTTTTTTTCCTGTTAGCAGGCATTGTCTGAACAGTCATTGAAAGGGCGACACTGATGCTGTAAGTTCACGTTTTCCTGATGAGTTGCTGTTATGGTTCTTGCCCAGAACCTGTAATATAGTCTGTCTGTATCGCCTTGCCCTATGACCTCATCTTTTGCTTTATTCCGTCAAGTCCATCACTGAGTCACGATGCAAGAACCTCTTTTGTTGGACATTGGCCATAAGGGAAAATTAACTACCCCTTCTCACACAGCTCCTCTGGTTTTCCACTGCCCCTAGAGGATTTAAATGTGAAATGCCAGCTATTGAGAGAAGACTTTAAGGAGCTTTAGAAAATGGCATTTCACCCTCTGACTGCTTGGAGCACAAAGGGGGAGGGGAGAGCAGTACAGCCTCCAGAAAGGCTGCAAGAGGACGCGCCGATGGCAGTTTCAAATAACTTCTTGCAAAAGTACTCAGTGTTGTCTCACAGCTCCAGTCTTTGCCCTGGCCACGCAAAGGTGTTGCAACATGGGCAACAGGAAGACTCCGATGATTTACCTGTTAACGCTATCGGGAAACGCCACGCAGGATGTGGTGGCAGTGAATGCAGGTACCTTTAGCATCATCCACTGCCCTATGCTGGGCGACAAAGGAGGTACCAAGCTCCCCCCTGTGACTCAGATTGGGAGCAACTCCTCCAGTACTCCAGAGAAAGAAAAGATTTGTGTATCAATGGTCGTTTCTGCCCCACAGCCCTCTCCCAATTCCCGAACTAGAATGTGGTGGCTTAGTTTGAAAATGACTATTTTCTAACAACTCCCTCCCAACAAGAGGGGCCATAAAACTAAATTACCTAGTCAATCTTCCAGCAGCACAGTAAGCTGCTATGGACAAAGGGAAAGGAGGAGAGTGTAAAGCCATTACAGAGAAATAATGAAAACAACACCCCCTGGCTAAGGTGGGGTCTGCTCTACAGCTCTGCCTGCTCCTACCCAGTTCTGCCAAGTACAGAAACTCAGAAGCTTCTGGTGTTTCCCGTCCTCTCTCCTACCCACCCAAGGAGGTTTTCTCCAAAATAAGAGACCAGACATCGGTACAAACTCAGCTGCACAGCAGAAGCCTAATCAATCAGTAGAAAAAAAACCCCACCTTTCTGTGATAGCGCAACTGGAACTGTACATGGAAAGACCTGGGATCATGTCATAATAAACAGAATAAAAACAGTGCCACTCGTTCTCATCAGGATCCGCTCATTTCTTGATAAAAGAGGCATCATGCAATTTCGAGTCAGTTAGTCCTACCTTGTAGCAAATGCTGGCTGTACTTCATGAGGGTTGCGGCGATCAGACCAGAAGAATAGCAGTCTATCGAATTTGGGTTCAATATCAGCGAATTGGGCTTTACCTTCTGGAAATATCCGAAGGATGCCTCCACTTACCTACAAATTCAATATTTAAAAACAATAATTTTATTTAATTTTATTACCATGTCATTTTAGGTAAAAGTACTAAATACCACGTTTGAAAATATTTCAGACACTTGGAACTGAAACAAAAGCCTTTATCAGATGCTACAGAAATTATGAATCTGAGGCTTTTCTGTTGATAGATTTCATTTAACACAATGTTTTACACAACTTTCACTGACTAATTTCAGAGTGCTTGCAAATATAAAACCTCCGTTCATGTTTAAGTAAAAAGCTGTGGTTTCAGATTGGTTGGTTTTTAGCTGCACTACCTACTCACAAAAAATGGACAAGACTGACTGACATTACACAGGTGGCTAAAATTATGCCAATACAGATGAGAGAAACACTGTATTTCACATCCGAGTTTCACCCTTTCCCATTGAAGAGATTGTTTTATTTAACAGCAGCACAAGCTCGTGTCACGCTTCCATAATTAAGATGAGGAAAGACTAGGAACCTTCCAACTAAAACTTGAATCTGTGTTAGTCCCCGTCAATTTACACCTCTTCCAGGCCTTGAAAAACAGCTGGACCTACCTATGCATGCCTAGAAAACACCACAAGTAGGTGGGGTTAATTATTTTTAAGTCACTAGGTGAGGTTAATTAAATCTAACTATAGATAGCCACTGTAGGCCTTCATGGGAAAGTCGTAACAGTGCTAGTACTACTAAGGTAAATTGATATAAATAACTGTTTTTTAATCGTGATCTAAATCAGCAAACAGGTAGTGACAATTTAAATCAATTTGTTCTCCTAAAGAAAGTTTGAGCTTCTTTCTTTGCTAACTAATATACTTGGTAATATATTAATTTGTAATTTAAAATAAATTTTACAGTAAATTAAACAACTTTGCTCATAAATTAAATATCCAACTAGAAAATTTTTCACAGTTACTGTGAAAATGCAATTTGCTCGACTTCTACGCTCTGGTATGCATCCATTTTTCTCCAGGAGAGAAACCTTAAATCAATCAAAAATGCCCTTAAAGCTGCATTTGAAGATGTTCAGTCCAACCAGTGCACTTATATGCAAAGATGCTATCACGGCAAAAAAGGCTAGCAATTTATTTTCTAACTGAAGGGTCAAATTTGACATTTCAAAGCGCAAGTCATAAACTGAAAGTTTCAGGTGCACACGTTTCTGACCCAGCTTACTGATCTACCAGTTTTATGCGAGTATGTCATCAGTCTCATCGTCTCATCCAGCTCTTAGAAAAAGAAAAACCTCTCAGCTGCAACCTGTGTTATCCATGTATCTGATGCACCCAATCCACAGAAACTGACTGCTTATGTGCTTTTCCACAGGCTACTTCCTAGAAGTATCAGAAGTTTTATTTTTTTTTTCATATACAATGAGAATAAACTTCTCCGTAGTTAACTGCAGAGCAATCAAGGAATGAACGAAGCTATACTTGCATTACTCTCTCATGATTTCAATACAGCCAGTTAGTTACATCCATTCTTCCAATCTACCTAATCCCACTGAATCACTAGGAAAATCCTTGTTCAAAAGTTACTTTATCATAGTCACTACATCTACGGAGGGTTTCGAGTCACTGGTAGTAAATTCTCAGACCACTTGAACTGTGTTATAAATCCTTATCTGTTCTACATCCTGTACCTACAATGATACATCAACTTGTGCTGCTTTGAACTATACTGATATAGCAATAACCCTAACACTTGGCTTCTCTGAAACTGCTCCCAAGCTAGAGCATCTTTCTTTTTCTCTAGTTGCACAAACAGTAAACTCAAGATTCAACAGGAATATAAGGAGAAATAAAAAGCAATTTTCTTTCAAATATGCTTTATTTGCTCCTTGCGTATGCTTGTGTGGGGGTGTTTACCGTACAAATAACGTACAGTAAGTTGCATAATTAGATATTTATGAAACGTGGATACTAGCAGATACTTACATGCATAATTAAGAAACACGCATGAAAAACATGCAACGTTCTTTCAATCTCACTGTCAAGGAGGTCCTGCTTGCATCATTCAAAACCTTGAAAATAAATGCCGGAACTCCATCTGTTCTTGCTAACAGCAAAATCAGGGGGACAGAGGATACCCACAGTAAACATTATGTAAGAACACAACTGTGGCACAGATATAAGGACATGAACAGAGACCTGTAGAAAAGGTGCATTAGCAAGTATATGCAAAAAAAAAAAAAAGTTACAGAAAGAAATTATTGCATACCTTGGCATCCCAGTCTTTGTTAAGATAATATATACACGTAACACATCTTCCATCTCCATTTGGATTATCAACATGGCGCACGTATCCCGTTCCATTGCCTGGATAACAAGCCACCATAGCCTAGAGGCAAAGAATCAAACATGAAAATTAATTTTAGCTCTGCGTGGGGAAAAAGTCTACATTTTATCTGTATTAATTCCTAAGTAATTCATACATAAGCAACAGAAAAATTAAGTTAGAAATAATGTGAAGATATTTTTATCTGTGCTTGCTTTCTAGCTAAAAACTGGTTTTGAACACAAAGAGATGTCTACACCAAAGGCACAAAACACATTGAGATGAACACTGTTAATTAAGGTATGGAAAGTGGGGCTCCTCCCATGTTGTGACTAATCCTTCAGACTTCCCTCCCCTGAATGAAATACAAGAAAGGGAAAATGTCTTGTGTATAATTAAGTAGCATGTGCTTCTCCTTGTGATAAGAATACTTGTCTTCCAGACTCAAGTTCACAGACAGCTAATCTTTTGGGCCTTTTTTTTTTTTCCTTCTGTGTTTCAAATGCAAACAATTCCTTCTCAAAAAGTAATGTCAAACTTTATTTTTAGGAGACTTTTTAGACAAGACCATTAGCCCATCTTACTCAATCACTCTGAGTGCATTCTTGGGCTTGTGTTTCGTCCTGTACATAGGAGGTCTTTGAACCTTTGTTGAAACAAGCCTACATGTACAACAAAAACATCCTTTTTAGTCAAGAAGTGAGAAGTTGAAAACAGACACCGAACGGTAATCTGCAATAACCTTCTGACATCAAACAATTCCCAGTACAGCAGTATATTTAACTTCCCATGCTGCATTTAGCTCAGCTGACTTGAAAGACCCCTAGAAGGTGGTTTGGTTTCTGAGTCTTCCGATACACGGATGTGCATGTGAAACAAACTGGCCATCCTGCCAACAGATGACCTGATTAGCTATCAGTTCACATGGCCAGCTTGTTGTATGGCACATCCCCATATCTTTATGCATTTGCTGGAAACAGTAATTATTTTGGGTTTTTGAAAGGGATCAGAAAAGTTTTCCAGGCCAAGTCACTGACTGCCACCACAGTACTCGGATGTCTGCAGTGACAATATCCTATCTGCAAGAAGTCATAACAAGAATTTAAAAGAAAAGCAAAAATGTGAGTTTCTACCAACAATCCAATACACTACTAACCCCAATGAATGTCTGCCATCTAAAAAACCTAAAAACTTTTAAACTCAATCATTCCTGTCTAAATTTAGCCTAGTTAAGTCAGAATTTAAAGTCAGACCTCTGGATTGCAAACTCTTTCATCTCTCTTACGTACAATATCAAAACTAGTTTTCCCAATAAAGTGTTAAGTGTAAAATGTAACCGATCCAATTAAAAGTATTTCAAATCAACTGTTTTGGTGCATTTTTTGCTTTATACTGATAATTTAAACTTTTTCCTCATTTTTTAAATGTTAACAAATAAAGCTTTCCACAGTTTGCATTACTTGCAAGAAACTGTGCTGTGAGCAGGCTGAGAAATAAAGTACTTGCAGTTTAACCAGGAAAACATTTGCATATCACATGTAAGCAGAATGGATTTTGCTATAGCAGCAAACATTTTAAAATCTTTATGTTCATATAGAATCTCCTAAGGGAAGAAGCAGGTTTTTGGTAACTCCTTCTAGGCAGAAATCAGAACATAGAATTTGCCAAATAGTAGCACTGTGATTATTAAAAAAAACCACTAAAAATTAAGCCAAACTTCTTTCACATGAGATAGAAGTGACTACACTGCATGAAAAATACTCAAAACTACAAAATTCAGATATAATTTTGAGATTAGGCACTTCAGCTTCTCAATCCCTTTACTGCAATCATAGTGCAGTCATCATTAGAGGTCTCATGTTATGCAAATATATTGCATGTATCAAGTAACACGACCTAGTATTTGGCAACGTCATTACTTAGCAGTTTTGCTGCAGGAAGATAAACCCACAAAAAAATCAAAACAGTGAGTTAAAGATACTAAATATGTAATAAGGGTTCTGTAATTTCCTTTCTTACAGAGAAAAAAGGAATGAAACAAAAGCAAAGCTGGGCTGGAAGAGGAAGGTAATTGGTTTCCACTGAAAGCCAACCCTCTTGAAAAAAGTCCCACATACCACATACACCTTATCAAGCTCTCGAGCTTGAACAGTGCTGAAAGCAGCTCCAGATCCAATCCTGCAACAGCGTTCCTAGTAACAGCAATGTTTTCATTTAAGGGGTTTTCCTGATTGGTAAGTATCATGTAAATTAAACCCTGACATTAACTGTTGCTCAGCATCTGCATGAAACAGCTACTGACACTCATTCAGACTGAAAAAAACATTGAGACAGAGTAGCTAGAGCAGTGTCAGTTCTCACTGAAATCACAAGGAGTTACAGTCAGATATGAAAAGGTCTTCAGGCATGTAAATTACCTAAGTACCTGTCACTGAGCTAAAAAAAACCCCAAAAACCTAGTGTTAAAGGTTTAGGACAGTTCCCAGGTCTCTCCAGCCAATACAGGTTTTTTTTTGGTGTGTCGTCCCCCCCCAAAGGCACACTTGGTTGCTGTCTGTTCCTCAAAAAGATAATTTTGCAGTTGGAGAAGCATAAATTTGCATCCTATTGCTATTGTTTCCTTTGTAAGGTAGTGAAATGGGTACTTGCTCTCTTTGCTGAAGGGAAATCAAGAAAGGAATCTTTAACACCCAGGTTGGTGCAGAAAAAGAGGACCAGCAGCACGTTTTGCAACATCTGGGAAAACACCAGTTGTCATCAGCTTTACATGAAGAGCAGCCATATTCAATGTCAGAAGCGTTTCATGCATGTATGAGTCTAAAATACTGTCATTGTTTAAAAAAAGCCCTTGTTTTTGACTTTAGAGTCTGAAACTTCTGCTATCATCAACTGCAAGAGAACAGAAACAGTTTTGCTGCGATAACTTATCTAATACGTATTTGTTATAACAGTAAGAATGACTCAGCCTTCAGCAGCAAATTGGAAAGCAAACAAATTCGTGAATCAGCCGGTGGAGCATAATATACATTGGTTTTGCCAATTCCCTCTCCCCTGTTGAACTATGGCAAGGAAAGTCACAAAACTTAACAATTTACAGGACAAGGGAAATACATTGCTTTGTGAAGCAGCATGAAGGAAGTTCACATTAAACTATCATGTACTGCAAGATGGGAAGGACAGAAAAGCGACCCAGGTAAATAATGAAGTCACATACTTCTGTTGTTGCTGATGAACATTTTACAGTATAAATAAGCAAGTAAATACAAGTATACCAAGCAGAGAGAAAGTTCTGGGCTTGCAGCTTTTTTTTTTTTTTTTTTAAACACTGTTAATGGCAGTCAAGAGATCCAGGCATTTGAGACAAGAACAGCCAAGATTCCTTAACATTCCTTAACATCCTTAACATAACAGCTAACAATAAAGAGGTTAGCTCTCCAAAACAGAGCTACCTGTCTCATCAGTTCTCCTATAAAGTAATCGATGAACTCAACTCAAGGCATTACTTGCATTTTCTTAATAGCCAAGGAGGTCTCCCCTTTTGTGCTTCTTGGGCATTACGATTTTTAAGCATTCAGTAATCTTAATTTCTGCAAAGAAAACATTTAAGTCACGCATTGGATTTGTTCACCCACTGGATTCCTTTGCAAACACTTTTAACGTTAACCTCAACCTCCTTTAACCCAACAGCATTCTGTTTTCGTCTGAGCACTCATGCCTAGCACATGAGCGCTGTCCTAAGATACCCTCTGGAATTCATGAGTAATGGAGAAAGCACTCGCCCTCACCATTCTACAGTCTGTCCAATTTGTGTCTATCTAACCGAAGTACTCACACACTTAAGAAGCAAAATCTGACTCATTCACATACAGATGTTCTACTTGCAAATGTGTAACTCTGGAAAATTAACTTTAGGTCATCAGCCCAAACGAGCAACATTAAGTTGTTAACAGAAGAACTAATTGAAACCACAGATTTTTTGCTAAGGGTCAGCATCCTTGGAGTGTAAGCCATTACTCTAATTAACAATTAAATGCACAAAGGTAACATTAGCGGGAATAATCCATAGTCCATACGGTTTTGTTCACCATGTAAAGAGGCATCAGTCAGGATACTCAACCCTGGGAGGCACAGCAGCGCAGCTGAACACGTGCTTTCATTTGGGAGCAGCTTCAATCTCTTTTCACAGAGCCTCACCCATATATAAAGAAGGAGGACTTGCAGGTAAACAGACTGAGCTTTTTCCGCTATCCTTTCCATTCCTCTCACAGCTGGATACCTGCAAGTTTAGGTATTGTTCCTTAAAATAAAGGAAGCAATAATAGCAAACTCTTAGGAAAGAGGGGAAAATACCAGTTACATGACAATGTAAAATTCCTTAAGGGGTGGGGGGGAACCCCAAACCACAAATATAAAATGGAGAGAGACCATATGTTCTGTCATATTACGTTATTAATGTAAAATAACTTTATTGTTTAGCTCAGATTAAAGAAAGCTGCATCCGTCAAGGAGATGTCACTTTTTCTGTTTGCTGAAGGAACTGCAAATCTCAGTGAGCAAAACAAGATGTCTAAATGCAAGACCGATGACTTCCTACCAAAATTTATCAGATGCTTTCACAGAGAGTTCACTGGAAATCCTTGGCATGGGTCATCTGACAGATTATTCAAAGAAGGAAAAAACCTCCCACACCACTGGAATGAAGAACTGAAGAAAAGAAAAGGAAAAAAAAAAAATCTGACCTGTCCCTGTTTGGTCCATCTGTGATGTGTTTCTAATTCAAGAATTTGTTCATCCCTGATAAACAACAGTCCTGAGGAAATACCTTTCAGTTTAAGCACGTCAGGCTAAGATTATTCACAAGGTGTACAAAATAACAATCAAATTGAAGGAAAAAAGACTGTATTGGTACTACCTTGTGTGAGCAGCGTCAAGATTACTGACTTAAACATGCTAACATGGTACAACTTGGCCTAGATTCATAACTCTTCTTCTGCAAATTCTTCACAGAGACAGAAACTTGCAACAGAAAGAAAATATCAATGGGGAGAAACTCCTGTCAGCCTTATCCAGAACGGAGGAAGCCAAAAGGGTAAGATAAACTCTTTGGGACCAAGTATTTCCTTACTAACTTTCATCTGAGTAAAACTTTATGCTGATATCCTCCATGATATAGTATGCAAGGCTAGAGAACCAAGTTTTCACACAAGTCAACACTGTGAAACTGGAAAAGCATCAGCCCCCCCAAAGATCCTCTCATTAAAAATCCATGCCTTGCAATCACTGTCAACTGGAGAACCTGCAAGAGGAAAGCAAACTACTTCTTATGGGCTTAAAAGTTAAACAATGCAGTAGTTCCCATGTCCCCAGGAGAGGGTGGGAATCTGTAAATTTGAGTTAGAAGCTAACATAAAGAAGAGACTGACACACTGCAGCAGCTTTGAATCATTTATCTTTAAGCCCTCTCTCCTAATACTACGTTGCCACCACAGTCATTGAATTTGTCTGTTGGCAAAAGAGTATGAGCTATTATTTTCTATTGCATTGTTCTCTGCAGATATGGTAAAATACCTAGCTGCAGATTTAAAAAACAAACAACAACAAAAAAAAACCCCCACAACCAACCAACCCAAAAAAGCCCAACTACTTCAAATACTAGCTATTTGGGTCATCTTCTGGCAAGCACAGACGAAGGTGTTCTTCTAGGAAAAAAAACAACTGAAGGCAAGGATGACAAGCGTGGGTCACGCTTCTCCTGTGGCTGCTGAAGGTAGCAGCAGAAGTTTTATCAGGCAAGTAGGCTTAGCAAAGCTGCCAGCTCTTGGGCTGGCAAAGGGAAGGCAAACTGAACTAAGAACAGAGGTGAAAAATGAACTCGGGTAGGAAGGGAGAGAGGAAAATCTGAGAGTTGACATAGCTGCTTACACTATAAACAGAATCAGCAGATGGCTATGTACATGGATTATATCTTCCACCAGCTTCTAGGGAGTTCAGAAACAAATGGCAACCTGACTTACCTCACTCCTTCCCAGGCCTTTCAGTGCAATGGCCAATACAAGATTTTCTACTTGCTTCAGTAGGACCACATTTCATAAGCATACACAATCAAGCAACATAACATACCATCAAAAGTTTGGCACAACAGATTAATACTTTTACTGCGTTACTTATTTCTAAGTTGCCAATCAGATGTTGATTTCTCAGACTGAAGTTCAGAGAAAGCTTTGCCAACCTAGCAGTTCTGCAGCAGGCTTTTCAACTCCTCTTCAAATTAAGTCACTGCTTTACTCTTGTCTTCAGTTTTACGTGACGTTTACCTACTTACATCATTCACTTCACACATCCTAATAAACTGATACAACTCAGAAGGCAGAAACTTTAATGCTGGTTCAGTGGCTGTGCTCAGCCCAGCACTCTAGGGCCAGAAGATCTACATGGAGTTTGGATCCAAACACCTTCAATGTAACCAGGCTGCCACTCAAACAAGCTCAGGTATTTTTCGCTGTAGCTACATAAAGTTTGGTACTCCCCCATTACCGTTCAATTCTATTTGCGCTCAACAGCAAGATCACATGAAGTTCACTTCCAAATATCATTTCTTTCATTCATGCATGCCCATAGGCTCTAAGAAACGTTCATGAGTTCTTGAAACGCTAAAGAAATGCGCATACAAGTTTGGATAATTCATCAGTTCTTCCGAATGGCACAGAAACCACACAGAACCACAGTCGCTTAAGTCTGGTATTCAGGAAATGACTGTGAATGTGGGTTGTGCTCCCACTTTGATGAATGTATCTAATAAATAAAAAACTTACATAGGCTAGAGAAACTCCCATTAAACTATCAAGCAAGAGCCATTAACCTGAGGGAGATGGCGGAGATTCTCGCCACAGGGACAGAAGCCGTGTGCCCGACATGGAGGGCTTTGATGAAGCCCTGAGAAAGCAGGGCAATCAGAGAAACGCACCTCAAAAGGTGAACCCATGAGCGACTGAAACTAGTGTTAGACATAACAGGAAGACCTAAAATACACTTCCTAACTCCCAGCTGAAGTCCTGCAGCCCCCACCGCTTCTAAATTGAGATAACAATATTTAAACATTAACAAGGTTCTCCCTGGTCTCCTGTACCTGAGTTTGTAAAGTTGCAAGTCTCAAATCTCCAAAGGCAAAGAGAAGAGATCGGTGAGCCAGCTTCCAAGCTTCAGAGAAAAAAATAAAAGGTTGCATCTTCCTCAATAGTTAACACACTGGCATTTTCCAGGCTGCTAGTCAAATTAAGTAGGACATGACTATTCTCAGAATTGTGCCAGTTTAACCAAAAGTTGCTGGTTTAAAACAGAATCAGTGAAACCGATGCAAATACCCTTGCAGTACTTCAATCTTACAAAGGCCTAGCTTCCGTTAACTTAATCTAACTACTTATTAGGAAAATAAATCTGGGTTCAAATCTAAAAAAGTATAGAGCGAGCTGTGCACTCTTGGACAGGATATATTAAAAAAAAAAAGTAAAGTTTATCTAATGCATCTCTGAATAGAAACAATGCCTTCAAGCCTAAACCACCTGCATTCCCTTAAAAAAAAAAAAAAAGAAAAAAGATTTACTATGAGCACATCCAAGCTATGTTAGTGCTTCAAAGCCCTAATAGCTCCCGTAAGGTTCAACATGAGACATTCTGGAAGTTTTGGTATCAAAGTCTACTACAAACTTAAAAAAAAGTCAACAGCTTAGAACAAACAAACAAAAAAATCCCCCACATATACCTAATCGAGGCTTCCCAAAGAAGGTAGATGAAAAGCACCGTCACTAGGGTCACAAAGTTCTCTCAGATTCAAACAACTGTTGAATAATGTAAAATGCGTTTGTAGAATTGGCTGGCCTCCATGGCTAACTCCCCATTCCCTCCAAGAGAAGCAGACTGGTGACTCAGTGTTTTGGCGCTGTACAAAAAACTTGACAGAAAAGTAAGTCAATCAACATGAATTTTAAGAGTCTGTTTTTAATTTAACATCGTAAATGCTTTGAAATGAGTAATACCATTTAGAAAATAAGTACTTTGAAACTTTTCTCCCCCGAGATGGGGCAGAACATTCTGCTCTCACATGAGTCTAGTCAACTTACATCTGCAAGAACTAAAAATAACACAACACTAAAACAAATTACAACAGTGCACTAAAATAGTAAGAAGTTAAGTCTCATTCAGCTACATCACTTAAAATGTATTCTGACAGCAGTTTGTGCACACCAGATTTCCAGAGCCAACCACATGACATCAGCAGGCACACTGATGGATGACAAATGAAAAAGCGTGGTTACCTATTTTAAGATTATTACATACGATCGGTGAACTTGTTTAGTTGTGTGAGCTCTACTGGATAAATGGAACTTATATTACCTTAAAAATAAGGCATGCACACTAGCCCAAACTTCAAAGCTGGAGACTTCTCATACTTTGTAATACTAGGAGAGGCTGGGAAGGAAGAAACGCTCAGGATTACGGGTAGCTAAGGGGTGGTTGTTTTTTATTTTTAAACAAAGGCTCACTGTAGTATCTGTGAAAGTAAATGGCTGAGAGATTTGCTATTTAAAGAATACCACTTACCATCACTACCATTCTCCCCCCAAAACTATACATACTGAAAATCCTGGAACTTCTTCCCTATAGAAGATAAGAACTATATATGATACTAGGGCAAAGATATATATATATATACACACATGCGCGCGCGTGTGTGTGTGTGTGTTAAAAAAAGGACTGATTTTAGTTATTTCATGTCTTACTTAAAACTGTAATTTTGTTTCTGCTTTCAGGAGCAAAATAACCACATAACTGAAATTTAGCTTGCAGGAAAGATATCTTCATATAAATTTCAATGTTGTACAACTGCATGGTAATAGGATTGCATGTTTAGTAGCATGGTTAGCCAGATACTTGAAGGTACTTGTGTACTTTACGTACCTTAAGTTTACTGCATCTACATGAACGTTTACTGAAGCGTCCAAGTCAAGGTCTCAGCTACTACCTCTAGATTTTAACCACAGAAGGATTTACTGCCATGAACACTATGTTGAGGAAACTGATTTTTAAAATAAGTTTTTAATGATATTTGCAAGGGGACATACATGATTTGGCATACCCACAGCATTCCAAACTTAACACCATACATGAAGCATTCACTCCTACTATTAGAGTCCAACCAATTCTTTGAAATTATTTCTGAATTAAAAAACCAAATAACTATGCACTGAAATGCTAATAGACAAAGCGCCGCTTTAATTTATATTAACACGGCACCAAAGTCTGACTAAGGTTTAAAGCCAAATAGCAACGAACAAGCTATAATATGCTTTCAAGTCACCTACAATTTAAATCCAAGAAATGCTGACTCTGCCCGTACTGCTTTTTATGGGCTTTCACACATGAACTGTCTCCATCCAGGCCCTTCTTTACAATCCCGCCATCACACTGTAATAAGGCCTCTCTCCCAGCTGGTATAAACAACACTTGGGGTTTTTTTTTTTGTTTTAACCAGATCACCCAGTGTATCCAGTTCGAACGTAAGCAGGCATTATACAAACCTACTGGTGTTCCAGCTGTGTCGGGCTCCCATCAGTGCTCGGGGAAAGCCTTGAGGAACAGCTGCAGCCACACAGAGTTTATAAGGGCTGACCATAAACACCAAGAGCAGGACTGCTGACGTTGGCACGCGAGTCAGAAAAGCGACTCCAAAACCCACCCCCTTCCATGTATTTCCCAGCAGAGCCAGCCACGTTATTTCAGGTTAAGCAGGCATTCTGCCGTGACGGGGAGGCTGCGCTGGCTGGGTGCAACCGCTGGAGGAGGATGGCTCAGGAACGCGATGTATTTGCTCCAGGAGTACACGGCCACACGAGCACGAGAAAGACCTGGATGAACCCAACACCGACTCCAGTGAGAAACACCCGAGGAAACTGCCCGTCCTCGCCTAGCCAACGCAAATGCCCCACCGTTGTCTTATACGCAAATTCAGCTGACTCTACAGCAAATTTACACTCACGGCAGCAACAAGATCATCTTTAGGTTAACACCTCCTGCAGAGAGCAGGGCTCCATGGTGCTGCCGCAACAGGCTTTTCCCCACTCTCCCCACTGGTCACAACCCCGAGAGGCCAGCGCGATGGAAAAAACACATCACGCCCGTGCCTTGGAAAAAATAAAACATGCTGCATTACGAAAAAATAAAACATGCTGCATTACCAAGTATCAATTGATTAAAAGGAACCCATCTGGTTTGTTCCAAGTCCATTTATACTTGGCATTAGGAAACCTCTATGAAAACAACCAATTCAGGCAAAAAGGTTACCTACTTTCCCCCTTGCCACTATTTCAATAACAAAAATAATATTTTATATAGTCATCAAATTATTCACCCTTCCTAAAAGGCAAGTAGGCTTCTCCACTGATCGGTCCTTTTCCATGAACAACAACTAAAATACCTGTTGATGCTATCTGTCAATCACCATTGCTCTGACTAACTCAACAAGTATTGTGGTTAGAAGTAACATGCTAACCTCAAACTCCACGCTCAAAATCAGAAGGTGGCAGAACCCGAACTGCACACAAAGCGATGACCTAAGAAGAAGCACTGTAAGTGTATGAAACCTGACATTGAGGGGAACAAGAAGAAAGGCTCTCTGAAACAACTTGTCGCCGAGATCTTTTTCCTCTTTCAAGGCATTCAGAAGAGCACAGAACCAGGACCTGTCTCCCCAAATGCTCACACAGAAAAGTTAGAAATCCTAACACCTACATTAGCATGCAGCTGGTACTTACATACTCTTAAACCTTCTTAAAAGTGCCGCATTTAGTAAAAAAGGAAAACACGCTGTTCTGCATCTCACCCAGAAATGACGGATTTCAAGACAGGATGTGCGTACCTCATTCTCTCATGCTTCTGCAGAAAAGTTTTTCTGACTGCCCCTAAAAATCCCATCAGCAGGAACTTTCCTGGTAAACCAAAGGACAGTTAGGGTTTTACGATCTAGCGTACTCACTGGGGAGAGGCTGCAAGGAGTAGCAATAGTAGCCTAGATCAGAGGTGTCTCATCACACCATGAGGACTGTTCCATAGGACTTATGTATGCAACCTACACACAAGACCTACAGAGCTTAAGTTTTATTTCTCAAAGCCTGTTCCCAGCTTTAAGTTATGACCAAAAAAGAAAAGATAAAATATATATGTATATATATATATATATATATATATATGCAAGAACATAATTGATGAAAAAACTGCCTCAGTCTGCAAACACTCTGAAACAACTCAAGGATACAAACTCATCATCATCCTAAGCAACAGCAGTGGAAATTACTGACGGACAGATGATGTACAGTGAAACAAAAGGAAGGTGGAGAAAGAGAAGCAGACACCAGAAGGAACAGCAGCACTGACAAAAGTCTGCATTACCAGAAAGGAGAAAATAATGCTGAATACCGTGAGAACTAAGGAACAAATAAATGAACAATCATCAATTCTGCAAAATACTAGATTCCAGATTTCTAGACAAGAAATCAACCTCCCCTTCAAGTCAGCAGGCAATCACTTCAGATTTCAGGGTTGGCAGAAGTATATTTTTAGCCATAGACCATATTTCAAAATGAAAGTTCTACATCATTACTGAAAATAAACAACAGATCTTCTAAAACATGTATCTATTATTGTACACTAACAGGGGATTGTAGTTTCTGAATAGGAGACAGCATTTCAGGAAATTACCCGTGGGCAGCCAACTGATTTACTAACTTCTGCTACGTGTAGTAGATGGTCCTGTATCTGTACACAAAAGATCCTATAGACCCCAGAACTCATTTTGTATCCTCCCTAAGTCTTCACCTGATCCAAGATGTGCAAACAAAGAAAAGGAAAACCAATTTTGAAGCCAGAGAAAGGCTGGAGGGAAGAAGAGGGAGGAAGAGGAGGAGCGGGTAAGAACCCATGGACCGCAGACAGGCTTACCAAACATGCGCTGCAATAATGAAGGGAGCAAGTTCCACAGCACAGGTTTTAATTGCGACTGCCCTGCTACTAACCCCATGAAATCCAGCTGCAAGCACTAACAACTAAGATACCCCATCAGGCCTCAGATGTAATCGCTTTTCTGTGTCCTCCTGTCCCTTCATCAACCGCACTACAAAACATCTCAGACATGAGAGGTTACTCCCAGCACACAACTGCAACTGAAAATACGGAAAAAAGCCACTGCTCCATGCACAGCCCAGTACTATCATGCTCATATTCACCCACTGCGTGCAGAAGGCTGCTCACATAATCTGTCTCTCAGATAAAATGTTCACACGGAGTGGCCTTGCAAAAAGCTAACTAGAAACAAAAAAATGTCAATTCAAATTGCAGGTGTTGTAACAACAGATAACTGCACTGTTCCTAACAAAATTCTTTGATTAGTTCCAAAGGGAATTGACTTATTTCATGTTCTAAATAATTACCTAGTTTTTGCTGGGAGGTGTCTATGTACACACAGAATTATTATATATGAAGATTTAGCTTACATTTAATTATAAATTCTTCAGGGAAAGCACTGTTGGGTTTCAACTCTACAGGCAGTAACTCAACAATATCATCCGTTTACTTAAAAACGGTTTAAAACTAAATTCACGAATAGGAAAACAACAGAGTTTGGGATGCAATCCGAAAACAACACAGCCCGGGATGCTCAAGAGGAGCCAGCAGCGTACCGTAGCAGCTGGGAAGGACAACAGCGCACCGGGCTGCACTGCCAGAGGCAGAGCCTGTAGACCGAGGGAGGTGGCAATCCTCCTCACCCAGCACTTCTTGGTCCCCAGCCCGTACCACTGCACGGGGCTCTTCCAGGTGCAGGGCTTCGCATTTGCCCTTGCCGATCTCCGTAGGGCTGCTGCTGGCCCATGCCTCCAGTCTGCCTGTACCTCTCTGAATGGCAGCTCTGCCCTCGAGCGTATCGACTGGTCCCCCAGCTTGGCACACGCACAAACCCGCAACTGCCAGTAAAAAAAAAAAAACCAACCAACCTATAATGTGTTTTATTCCCAGGATCAATACAAGCAGTGCTATGCAGGTATAAGCAAGACTACTGAAAGTTACTCCACAAAACAAGAATTTTCTTCCTCTGTAAAGGCAACCTCAATGAAGGGTTCCAAAGCCAAGATAACTCTTCCTTGCAAATGAAGGACAGCTGACCAAAAAAAAAAAAAAAAAGTGTAAGGGATTTTTCAAAAGGAGAAACCTCAAATGGACTCCATCATCCTATCACTGGCAAATTCTGTTCTCCACCAAGTCCCTGAAGAATGCCTTCACTCTCTCTGGAAAGCTATACCCAAACTGGGAAGAGGGTGTGGGTGTGTTTTGGAATCTTTCCTCATTCTAAGGCAATTTTAGCTCTGTAGTAAAACTGCAGAGCTATTACCAGTTGAACTGTAGAAGCTGAAGCCTCAATAGTGAGGAAGGGAGATCTCTTACTAGCTTTGTCTTTCAATGGATGTACCTTCAAAGTAGCAGGATGTGTTTAGAAAGACCAAAAGGCACAGTAAAAAGTAAAAATGAGAAGCAACACCTCTGCAACATCCATGTTGCTATATGAGAACACAAACTGAAAATGAAGGCAGTTGATAGTATCTTCTTTTCTTGTCCTGTAGAGGAGTATTATTTTCCGTGTTTGCAAGGCTCTTTATAATAGGGCTAAATACGTAAAAATAACGTATATTTATCTTATTAATACCTATAGAGGCTACAATGTAATTTTGGCATAGCTTTTGGCTCATGAGAGGGACTACTCCCGTTTTCTATTTTCGCTGAGGAAAATGACAAAGTCAGGACTCCAGTCTAGGAACTCCTGTGTTGTTCTTGAGTTCGTGCCAGGTGTTAGGAGGCCTTCGGGAGTCACTACATGTCATTTTCTCCAAGCTATAATGGAGATTTAATAAAAATTTACATAAGGCATTAATTTTAATGCTAAAATTAGGCATTTTTAAGTATAAAGCATTTTAAGCATGGATCTTACTCCTGAGGCATTCCAAAGTACTGGAACAGGCAAAGCAAATAGCAATAAAATAGTTAAATTGCAATAGGAATTTCACTACAACAAACTAACCTCCTTTCAGTGAAAAATTAGTTACCAGCAGGATCCCCACAGGACCTGTACTTTTCATACGTGACCTGGGAAAAGGGAGTGAGCAGCAGAGTGCCAATGTTTAGAGGCAGTAGGGACACACGCTGTGTAATCCATCCTAGCCCTGACTGCAGAAAGACGCACAGAAGGGTAAAACGATACCAAGTGCCTGGGCAGTATTAAGATGGCAGGTGAAATTCAGTAAAGAGTAAGTGCAAAGGAATACTTTCGGGGGTAGAGAGGAGCCTCCTTATACACAGTGACATCTTCTAAACGGGACAGCATCACTTTAGAAAAAAAGCGTAGTAAATACAGGCAGTTGTCCTAAGAAGATAATTTCAGCACAGCAGCAGAGGCAACTGAAGCACTGTAAATCACTAGACAGGGAAGGGCAATACAGAACACATTACCACATACAAATTCATGAGGTGCTTGTACGTTAATACTCTAGTTCTTGTTGCCTTAAAGTGGGATTAGCAGAACGAGTAAGAGCTGCACAGAAGGGCAGCAGAAATGATCAGAAACGTGGAACAGTACGCATCTGAAAAAAACTACTAAAAAGACTACGATTATTCAGCTTAGGAGGGAAAGGGTGTCAGCTGAAAAATAAATGGAAGAAAATGCCAGACTTCTAAAACCATAAAAAGTAAAACTACGGGGAAATGAGTTTTCACAATACAGAGCCTAGGAGACATTGAAATCACCAGGCAGTAGGTTTTAAACAAAAGGAAGTTCCTTTTCCATCTAATCAAACTGTGGGACTCATTGTTACAGGATGTTGCAGAGGCCAAAAGTACAAATGGCTTTTAAAACAAGATTACATAAATTAATGGCGAATATGTCCATCCATCTGTGCATATTATGAGCAGTGGTCCAGATGCTGCCTCTGGTTCAGAGAGTTCCTGAATTGCCAGAGAGTGGATGGTATAGAGAAGGATCAGTTTATATACATTTTGAAGTTTCATAAACACACCATTTATGGGTTATTTACAAAAAATACATATGGTATGAAATACATATGGTATGAACATAGATGACAAATACTTGTGTGAAATGGAGACATCCGATAAGGAAGAACTTCCATCTAGCAAACATGAGAAGGCAATTTGCTAGCATCTGAAATTAACTAGCCAGAGTGCAAAAACGGTCTAGTGGGTCACCAGCATTTGAAGAGTAACAACGGCTGGTTTACACTTCGTTTCACTGCATTTTTTATTTTTTTTTTTTTTTTAATTATTTTTTACAGTAAGACTGGACACTTCAAAAACACATAGCTTTAACCTACAATTCAGGGACAGTCTAGCATCTAGTTCGTACAGCAGGTCACTTCAGATGAGCACAACTCCATCTGGTTTCAATTTGCGACGAGATACAGGGCATGGATGGTCACACTGGCATCTCCCGAGAGGCACGCAGCTCTTATCTTTCAAACACAGTCCTTGCAGAGGATAGCCCATCGACAGGGTGCACGCAACTGCAGAATACCTAGCAGAGAGCAGCAGGGAGCACCCCTGCCAGGGGCAGCCCGCCTCTCTTGGCACCTGCTCCTTCTCCCTTCTCTTCTTCCTCAGCAGCAAAGGAACCCACCACTGCAGACCGAGGTCTCCAGGAGAGAGAAAGGGGGCAGGAGCAGAAAGTACATCTGGGGAATACAGACGGAAGAAGAATGGCTGGAAGTTAAAACAGGGGGTGAGGACTGTAACTCAAGAGCTGCAGGTTTCTGATTTATACAGCAGCCTGACAAAACATATGAGCCTGACTCTTACCTGTTCAAAGGTTCCCTCCTCACACTTCTCAGATACCGTTTTTAATGTGAAGTGGGTGGCATTCTTCGTAAGTAAGTGACCACTTGGATGACCAAAAGGGATTCAAGCCAGGAATATTTCAAACTGTTACATTACTTACATATCCAAGCACAATGGTCCTTTAAGAAGCAAATGACCACTAGTAGGAAGACACACTTCTGGTCATTTCACTCAGAGATGCAATAAACAGGACTTACTACTGACTGTGCCATTGCTGAAAAGAAAAACTTCTTTTAACAGACTGCAAGAATTGGCTTGTTTTGCATCACCTCCACTCCAACTGTAGTATGTTTTTTATCACAGGAGGGCTGAGGTTGGCAGGCACCTCTGGAGATCATCTGGTCCAGCCCCCTGCTCAGAGCTGGGTCACTCACAGAAGGTTGGGTGACCAGCAGTTGGGTTTTGAGTACCTCTAAGGATGGAGACTCTGCGACCTCTCTGGCAACCTGCTTCCCTGTTTGATCACCCTCTCAGCAGAAAAAGCATTTCTTACGTTTAAATGGAATTGTTTGCATTTCAGCGTGCCCACCGCCTCATCACTGGGCACCGCTGAGAAGAGCCTGGCTCCCCCTTCTTCACTCCCCCCGTCAGGTGTCTGTGCATGCTGGTACGGTCCCCCCACACCTTCTCCTCTGCAGCATAAACAGCCCCAGCTCTCTCAGCCTCTCCCCGTACGACCTGAAAAAGCAAATCCACTATTACGAAGAGTGCTACCGACCGGCTGATCGGGGCTACAGGAGACACAAACAAGGTTAAGCCAAACAGAGGTACGATTAACCAACATCTATTTCACTGGGCATCGTATAATATGCCAGCTGAAACTGAGTCAGTTTAAGATGCTCTTATCAACTGGCCACAGTTTCCTTTCTCACAGCAGCGAGGCGGCGTGCCAGCTGCCTGAACAACAATGCAGCAACCGCTGGAGCTGGAAGGGCCCGACGCCTTCAGCCGAGCACAGACCACACGCTGCTGGAATACAGCAGCTGTTGAGGCAGCTTGGCGTCCACGGCGAGGGTTAGCTGCTCAAACAGGACAGAGAGCAGCAGCAAGAAAGATACGCTATTAACCAACCACAAACTGCTTTGGAAACCTTTCACATCCCTGGACTTTTTCATAGTGCAGAGAACTTACACACATGAGGATTTCTGCCTCAAAATTAGCATGGACCAAGTTTTTGATCTTGTTTAAATCCACATTATCACAACAGTCAGGTTAGTCTATTATTGTAATTTTTTGGTTTAATTTGACTAGTAGCTTCAGGACTGTTCTAACAATATAGCTGCAGCCTTCTCAGCTATGCAAGCAGGAAGATAACAGATCCTGGCACACCAGAAGGCCAGCAAGCCACAGAGAAACCTACAGCCTCTGCCACTTCACCAAGAATTTCAAGCTGTCAACACAACAAAGTGATGTGACTTGACAATATAAGCTTCTCCTGTAAATAGATTTAAAATACCTTTATATAAGGGGGGAAAAAAAAAAAAGAAAAAAAAAAGGGCAAGCATGTACATATAAACCCCTCAAGTCTTCAACCAGTTCTGTTAGGACCAAAAGGGAGAACACCTTCCTGAACTCCCTCACTGCATTCACCTTTGTATCATTGCCAAGGTAATGCTTGTTTTTGCCGAAACAAGGCAAGGCAGTCTCGGGCTCTACTCCCACAGCAGCATGCTGGGGCCACACAGCAGCAACTCCGCAGAGCTGTATGTCATTTGTACAGTCCAGAACGCCTTCATGGTCAAACTAGGTGCTCTGAGCTCATCTGACCCTAAATTAACGTGTAAAATTAATCCTCGGGTGTAAAACAGTCTGTTGCGTTAGGCCCCATTAACTACCCTACAGGTATGGCCGCCTTCTCTTCATTAGAGCACTGTGCACACGACACATACATAGCCACCCCACCTTCACACACAACATCCATATAGACGTGCAGGCACGTGCGTTTCTATCCAATTCCTATTTATAACATTATGCTAACAAAAATACTCGAGTAGTTTTAAGTTAAATACCAAAGAACAAGAAAGTCTTCAACTGTAAGCAGTGGTTACGTGCATAGAAGCATTGCTCTATTTTTGACAGGCGCTGCCCTGGAACAGCGAGTGAATTCGCTTTGACCTGAAGCTAATGACTGCCACTTACTAGCTAATTCTGGCACAAGCCTGCACTGAAAATACGCTTGATCAGCTCACGTTAACCAACCGTCTTCACGAACTGGAAGGCATTTACAAGGATTCAGTGAGCACGAGATGACTTTACCAAAAGGCCACAAAGACCAGCATTAGTCCTGCTTTTGAAGGGTTTAAGTAGTAAGTCACAAATGTGGAAGACAGAAAGGGTATCAAAAATAATGATTATTCCATTCAGTAGCAGCTGCAAACTCAAATAACTTTACTGTTCTGTTCACTGAAAATACTGCTTTCAAAACATTATTTCCTTAGTGTAGTGTAAAAAACATGCCAATGATTAAAGGTCTTGTATTGATACATTACAAGTAAGTTTACTTCCAAAAAAGACTTGCACAGTCCATGGGCTGCCCACAGTCACTGCCTTACCAAAAAGTAACAAAATACAGCAGCACAAGAGACAGGGAGCCCCACGAGTGTCCCACGGAAGAATTAACTAACCAACCCACTCACAACAGTCCCAAACTGAATTTTGAACTGAAAAAAGTGCTGTCTTTGTAGAAAAGCTGTCCAAGGAGCCTAAAGAAAACCTATTTACCTTTTGGATGGGCAAGAAGAAACTTTTGCTCTATGCAGAGCATCTGTTTCCCTTTATAAAACAAGTTTCCTTTCTGCCGCAGCAGAAAGCCTTCATTTCAGTTGCAAGGTTAAATGCAGCTTGCTACCTACAAGTATACTAGGTACATTCCTACAGGTACATACATACGTACTAGCACTCAGTACAGGACAACACAGCAGCAACTAGAAAGACAGCATTCTGCAAAATTCCAATAGCAACCTAACCTGTTCAAGCCAAAAGCTGTCAGGTATTAACCAGGATGGTCTGAACACCACAACTGAATTACAAACGTCATGAATGCAGGTAAATATAATGAAAGAGAATAATACGCTGCCGATTTATTTGCAAGAAATAGCCGCCAACCTATTCAGAAATTAAGCATCATCTAGAAAAAGGGAAAACATCTCTCGAACACCCAGCCAAGCTTACAGATACAACTAACTCAGAGATTTGAGGAGACTGCTGTTCAGTCGTATGACTTGGCAGAACATCACTTCCAAGGAATTTCAGTCCAAGAGGCCACCAGCAAGGGAAGACAGCTCTTTCTCTCGAGCTGTACAGCTACGATGAGAAGCCTCCCGCTTGATTTTTTTGGGCGGTATTGAATCAAGCCCCTTCTGCGCAGGAGAGACAGCATAGCACATCAAAGCAGCAACACTGTCAGAAAATCACTGATACCACTGACAGGAAAAAATGAAATTTATTACCCACAGTGTACCGAAATCACTGATGTGCACAAAACACAAGGCTATGAGTTCCTAATCTCCTGGACAGCAACAACTCAATAACTAACTGCAGTTGCACCGTCAAAAACGACTGGAAAAAAGCAAGCAACAAACCAACCCAGAACGTCATAGAGCTATCCTCATGCACCAGAGAACAGAGAGGAAACAGGACAAGAAAAGTGAAATAGTACTGAAATTGCCCGTTTCAGACAGAGCCCCTGAAGCAGAGCGAGTGCCGGACCTGGCAGAAGGGGATGTGGCTGAGCAGGGACCTTCCTTACCAGCAGCAGCAAACAGTAGCAAGCTGCAGCACAGTGTTCATTGCAGAGGATGCCAGTCCAGCTCTGTCTTGAAACAGAGAAACCAAGAATGTCTTTGGTGCTAATAAAACTCTAGAATAACGGATAGGGACAGACAACAAGCATAAGAAATCTAGCTAGCAGGTTGGTTTTGAAGCCTGGGGAGAGTGGGAAGTGGGCAGAGATTGCGGAGGGGGAACAGTTTTCATCACGAGAAAATACTTTTTTCCTCGTGCATGTTACATGGCATCACATGGTGGGTAGACCAGCAAAGCTTCTGTATAAAACTGTGCCAAGGAAGATCTTTGGAGGACAGAAGAATGCATTTCTGATGGCAAGAACTGAGTCTCACACTGAACATGGAAGAACAAAGAAAAGAAAGGTTAAGAAAGAAAAAAAAATACATAGCTAGCAAAGATTTCTTAAACTGTGTTTGAATTTTCACAGGCAAATTTTGGGATAGTCAGTCCCGAAGTGTTAAACTAAGGCTGTAGTTTGGCAAACACTTTAAGCTGGCATAAATTTGCATTGCTGCTGAAAGAAAAGTCTCATCATCTGCCAGTCCCCTGTGCCAGCACAAACATCCGAACGCTGAACCAGGAGCATTTCTTTTGCCAGTTTATTTTTCAGATGGATCAGTTCCCCAAACCAGTTCACAGGATGGCCATGTAAATACTTGTGCTGGCAAAGAAGAGTGACTACTTCTCCGGCAGTGCCAGCCGAAAGTGTTCACTGAACTACAGCCTAAGACACAGGGGTATGAAGAAGTTCCTAGCAGTCACAGGCGTACTCCCCACCCTTAGGTACGCTATACTCGTACCACACTTTGAAGTTACCATCACCACACAATTGCCCCTCAGGAACTAGTATATCTTTGTAATTTTCTCTAGTTGAAGAACCTGTCAGAATCTCAGCAATGCTCACATGTTCACTTTCACTGGCCACGAACAAGTATCTTTTCTGGATGCTGTGCTTCCCAATCAAAAGATCATTTGCATCAGAGCCAAAAGACAGCCTTTTGATCATCTGTTCCGCTTGGGACCCAAAATGCTTGTATGCACGGAACAACAAATGAAACCGTATTCACCGCATGTCAGGGCCCTACCCCAACAGGGATACAAGAACTGTGGGCTGCTGAGTATCCACGAATTGCCTTTGCTGACCAGCACACTCCTCTAGAAGAAAACACCATCGCCAACAGAAACATCACTGTCTGGAAAAGAATCGGTAAGGACGAGCATCGGTCATATTTTGTATCACAGTCAAGCAATTCAAGTGAGTCCTGGGAGACTCAGGGAGACCCAGCCACACTTTCCCACTACTCAGTGACAAATTCAAACCCATACGGTCATCCATTAGGAACCAATTAGATCAGTAAGTTTGCTACCAAGAAATAAATTCAAGGCGCGATAGTGAAATAAATCCCCAGAATGATACAGAAGGATCTCTGTTAACTGGGGATGACACAAGCAAATTGAGGGGCTTTAAAAGACGTTCCTCAGCCTGGATCCCCAGCCGCAGCTCTTGGGTCCTCTGATCAGAGCAGGCCTCACCTCAGCTGCAGCAGAGCCCCGCACCCGCCTCTGTGCTCGCTTTCCTTCGACCGGCGCTCTGCCACCATCGTCACTTCTCAGTAGCTGCCTGGTTGCAGAGTCCTTATTCTCTGCCTCTTATTTTCATCTGTCATCTTATTGCTGCACACACGCTCACAGTTCTATTTTGCAGAATAAGATATAGTAGAAAGAACATCCAGAAATCTTGCTCAGGTCTCCCACACGCTATTTTAAATGGCATCTGCAAAACTCAGACTTACTTACCCTCCTCCCATGTTCCCTCTGCCCCCTCTCAGTGCTACTCTGCTGCTGACAGCTCCAGCTCTATCAGCTGTTCAGTGCTCCTTAGTTACACTGCTCCATCCTTAGTAAGATTAGTCCAACGTGTTTGTAGGAAAGCTCCTACATAAATAAATGGCCAAAGCAGAGCGCCTCTTCTTTCCAGTTAACGGAAGAGCTAACAGCTGGGTATGAGAAATCCACTCGCTCTTAGAGGATTATTTTCTAAAGGAGCATTACTAACTTTGAAATAAGCTAATTTAATAGGGCACAATAGGACTACTCTGAATCCAGAGCACTCACGGTCTTCAGAGAACTCCAGGATGCTCTAGCATGCAGCATCACACTGAAAACTGATGAGCATCCAGGGAATTATAAGCAGCAGTTGAAGTACTTACAATCAGGTCAGTTTATTTTGAGATTGGAATTGGGAAGAGCGTTAAGAAATGAGCAATTATGTAATTCAACACTTTCAAGAAAAAGCGCAAAATCAGGCTTGCACAATGTGCAGCCAATAAAGCAGATTTTTAAGCCCCTGGTAGCTGAGAAGCAGCGGGTGCCACCGGTCTACTGGTAGAGACAGGAGAGCATTACAAGGGAGCAATCTGAACTGCAGCTCTTCTGCCAGGTTACAAAGGAGAGGGAATGAAGCAAAAACTAAAGGGATGTACCAGGGGCTGCCAAACTGCCTATTCGACCTCCTACCAGTAAAAGGCACAGGATAGGGTTAGGAGGTGGGTGGCACAGGGTGTGATGGGAGCAGAAGCAGGAACAGCTGACAGATCAGATACCCGTTTATAGTGATTACTGGGAACCCAGTCCACAACTGGGATCTCCCTATACTAGTGCAATACCAGTAAAGGATGCAAACTTCAGATTTATATGAAGTTTTAGATGATCAGCAGAGTCCACAATAGGGGAAAAGAGAAACCTAGCAAAAAAAACTCACAAAGCTGCCCCCCCTCTCAGCCTCTGTGTGGGGATGGAGGAAAAATCTTCTCAGCTGGGTGAGATTCGGGAGGATTTCATTCCCTGACTTTGATGAGCAGGTTTATACTTCCACTGGCTATCTACGACAGGACAGGCAGGAAACAGAGATATGTGCACGTACAAGTGTTGTAAGTGATAAGAGAAAGGGAAGAAAAAGAGAATTGATGTTGTGGGAAGAGACAGAAGAAGAAAAACCTAGAAAATAACAGGAAGTAGGAGAAAGACACTACAGCTCATGTATGCAAGTATGTGCCACCATCTGCTAGAGAAAAGAAGGAAGCAGAGTTTGGAAAGAAAGAGACTAAGAGAACAAAAGCAAGGAATGCAGTAAGTCAGGACTTCTGACAGAGTAAATAGTTAGCCATTCTCTCATACCTGATACCTGCTGCTGTACTGTCCACACACCTCAAAGGTAGTTGGCTAGTTTATACCTACTGCTTTCAGGCTGCAAAGTAATCTACCAATGGTCGGTCAGGTCTAAGCAGAACCACATCAGTTTAAGTAGGTAAGTTCTAGGTAGCCCAGTTAGTCTAGAGAAGACCCCTAACAGAGACTTTCAAATGTAAAATCTCAGGTTTCTCACACTTGATGTTTTACGGTATTTCCTGTCCTTTACCTTAAGGGACCAGCTCTGGTGATTGTAAATCAGTTTAAAATAGACTCCATTAAAACAATGCAGCTTTTTCCCTGATAGATAGTTTTACAGGCTAAGAGATGCAGGGTATACACCTCAAGACCCATTTCTTTTCCCCGTTTCAGGTACTGCTTCTAGACGCTTTATAGAAGCGATGGCAAGTTCAATGCCAACACCACCAATGAGTCAAGCCTTAACTAAATTTGAAGTGAAAAATCTAGGTATCATCTCTTCCATTTTATCTACAGCAATTTCCCCCCCCCAACATCAAAAACAATTAGCTTAGGTCAACAGCGTCATTAAAACCTTTGATCAATAATCCACTGACTTCTGTAAAAGTACCCAGCTGCTAGTTAAACCACCGAGAACAAAACTCTTAAGATTTTATAGGTGTATTTAGTTAACAAAACATTTCTGAAAACTAAGCAATAGAAAGAGGCTAGGCATTTCAGCACATGGCGGAGTGGATTTATTTATGATTCATTCCCTCTAATAGGATATGCTTGTTTACAGAGCTTGAACTAGATCTGGTAAAGGTTAGAGATTCAATAGAAGCTCCTGTGACTCTTGTGACATAATGCCAACCCTTGCACAACACTCAAAAACAAAGCTAGTTTTCTAAGAAGACACCGCAGTGAACCCAACAACAATATTTTAAATAACTGGCTGCAAGTGCTTTGGGGTTTTTTTGCTTGTTTTTCATTTAAAGCTCTAATAAAAAAAAATAGTTAGGCTTAAAAAGGAAAAAACCATAAACAAAACAACACACCTTTAGAACTGTTAATACAAAATCATCTTCTCAAAGCTACACCACTGCACATCTGATTTCTCAGTAAATGACTTTTTGAGGAAACACAAACTCCTAGATTTCACCACCCCAGACTTCCTCACCACAGCTACATCCCTGACATTTATGAGCACAGCCCAGTTCTAGCAGGTCCCCTGTTGCACAAGGTGCCGTACCAAACTGCAATCGTTTCATACCATGCCAACCCACCACCTCGCGCTGCTAGCATCGGTAGTGTTTTAGAGGGGGACAGGGGATCCCCAAGGGCTGGAATTCTTTTGATGGTTCAGATGCTGGGGCATTACAAATCTCACCAGTGAGGCTGCAAATTGGTTTATTTAGCACCTTCAGTGAAATGGTACACTAAGTTCTCCACACACCAACTATGCAAACCACAGTATTGCAACATACGCACACAGGAGTAGTAAAATTATTCTGTAAGAGCTCACTCGGCCAATGTGTGCTACATTTCCATGCATTTTGGTCCTATTGCGTGAAATGAAGCCAGTAAAAATAAATGTTACACGTGGATCGTCTTTGCTGTGAATGCAAACCCAATATACCCATCAAGATTTGAAAGCAGACTGTATTTGACTAAATGAACTAAGCAGCTGTCACCGTGCAAAGTGCACTAACAGAAAAGCTCCGGAGTAACCCGCTGCAGCTATTACAGTATCTCCACTGCACACCCATCTACACTGCCAAGAAGAAAAAGTATAGCAGGACTCCGGCAGCGACACAATCAAACCTCGATTCCGAAAAAGCAAGGACAAGAACTGAAGAAAAAATTACTTCAGATAACCTAGAGGTGTCTCTCTCTATTTTACGTCTTCCCTTTCCCCCTCTAAACAGCCAGGAGCCCTGAAGGGATGTAGAGAAGTTTCCACTGCTGGACTGCTCTCCCCTGCCACAGCCCTTCAGCTCAACTTAACTGTGGCATTAATGGCAGAGGAAAGGCACAGCGCTCCATGGACGCAAAAGAAGAGAGGTGGTGAAACCCAGGTCACTCCGATGCCTCCTGACCTTACGAATAAGCATCCTCCAACACTGACAAACCCCGCGTTTCAACAGCTCAAACTCTTCTGCTGACTTGTCCATCTCTTCTCACCAACTACTTCTGTTTATTCAACTCGGGGATGAATTCGTGAAAGGGACTGACAGTTTTCATTCTGCTCTTGCTGAAACTTTAGGGGACTGAGCTTTCCTGCAGCACGACAAGCACTGACTTTTGTGGGGAGATACGCAAGGGAAGGCGAGAAGACAGAAAGGAGTGCATTTCTGTGCCACCAAGGAGTAAAGCACTGCACCTTTACCAATCTGATCCCTGCAGCTGTTCTGGTCCCCCCAAAACAGAGGAGTTCCATCAGTGACTGAAAGCCAAGTGGGGCTAAACAATCTTCATTGCTTTGCTGTTGCTCCACAAAAGCGTGCAGCATGAAGAGATTTTTCTCCATCTTTCACAATGAGCAAAAGTATCAGTTGCTACTCAGAAACTTAAGATACAGTAACCCAGGAATCACACGTAAAATTCAGAATTACTAATTCCAGAAGTCCTTTTCTGAAGCCCTGGCACATATCGCTTCCAGAAGCACACCGCCGCACGTGGCAACAGAAGCGGTATCCCTCTTTGCTGCATAAAATTGAAACCTAGCAAAGCCACTGATATTTTTAGAGTGCAAGTTTGAAGCACTGGAGCCTTGAAGAGATTTGGGACTGTCTGAAAGATAAGTTGACTTAGAAAAGTCCAAGCTAACAGGGATCTAGGAGGACCACGTTCCCATTAAGTAGTTTTAGCGCAGTACTAGTTCAACTAAAGGGACACAAAGACCGTATTTAAAAAAAAAA
>VZTL01010918.1:0-50759 GCA_013400535.1 Scopus umbretta
CCTAGGAAAAATCAGCTTTTTTGACGGCTGCAATGACTTAGCTCTGCAGATGGCCGCACGCCGGCGGGGGGAGCGCTCCAGGGGCGAGCCGGGCCCCCCCCCGGGGATCCCACCCGGCCTGGGGGTCACGGGCCCTGGCCGCCCGCTGCCCTGCGGAGGGGTGCCCGCGGTCGGCCCCCACCACCCCGGCTTCCCGCCGCAGAGCGAGCGAGGGGCTGACCCAGGCCCCGAGCGCGTCGCCCCGTGGAGGTCTTAAACCCAATGTCCAACCCAAGGCTGTTTTATTTTCCTTTCTAAAGTGCCCCCCGCCCCGAGGGCTCTTCCCCAGCGCTGCCGCCCCCAGCGCAGGGGTAGAAACCCCCCTTCCAGGCAGCAACTCCCAAACACTGAACCCCAGGTTCGGTGCCTCAGCTTACAGCATTACTTGGAGGCATCCAAACATCCACCTCTGCACATTTTTAACGACGGAGGTTGTAAATTGAGGTTGTAAATTCTCTGTTTAATACCGCCCCGCAGCCCAGCTGCGGGCCATGGGTTGGGCTTTCCGGATTGCCGGTGGTCTGCGAGTCGCTTGGGAGCTGCTGCGCTCAAGTAACTTCGTCCCACTGTGGCACACGGAGCGCTGCCTGCGCCTCGCGCCGGCCCAGAAACTCCGAGAAAAACAGCGGGGCGCGGAAGTGGATCTTTTTAGCCTACTTTTTATTTTTTTGAAAACATTCTTTTAATAAAAAGAACAAGGACCGCGACAATTTCTCAGTCGTACAAAGACATTAATGATACAAAGACGTTATTTGCGTTACACACAACAGAGAGAAAATGAGGCTCGCTGACTTCCCTTCCCGCTGAAGACAGAAGAAGGGCAAACAGGAGCGGCTTTCCGTCTAAGACATCCTGCTGCCCTTAGCACCTGAATTGGTTTTTGTCCTTAGGAAGAAATTGAAACGGCAAGCGTCCTCCCCGTGAGCCTCCTGCAGCGAGCGCGGATGATGCCGACACACGCCAGTTGTAGAAATATGTAAGAAAGTACGTACATTCCCGGCTACTAATCTGCCCATGTAGCTTTCAAATAAAAACCTTTTTTCTTAGGAAAACCCCCAAACAGCCACACAAATATCTGCTCTGTTTATGTTCTCGTATTTGCAACTCGCCGCTTCTCTCCCCGCTCTCTTTTCACGCTCATCCCTTTCCCACGGGTCTCTCTGGCCCACTCGAGACCGGCTCTGCTGTGGGGAGCCCTCCTAACTCTGAGGATGAGCTTAAATCCCTCTGAAATCCAGGCTGTGCACATGGGCAGAGGCTGTCCCGAACCGGGACGGACCTCCGCATCTTCTCCGCTTTCCCCAGCGGCAGGACCACACAGCTACCCGGGGCAGGAGCCCCGCCGGCCCTGGGATGCAGGGACCTGCCTGCAGCCGATCCTTTAGTTCCATCCCCCCGTAACCTGGACCGCAGACCCTCCCGCTCACTGCGGCTTCCAGGTCTGCAAGTGCCGTTTGATTAAACCGTCTCGCAGAGGCTACATCCACGGGTGGCCGTCGGCGAGAGGCTCCCCACCGCCCAGGCAAGGTGCTAAAACTTTGCATTTGCTGCTTAAATTAAAAATACAAACCGGGCCCCGGAGGGGGTTTCTGCACTTCACCCTGCAGCTGCAATGTCACACGTAATTTGGAGCGCAGTCACAGACGGGCGCTGCTGGGCAGGGTACTGATGCCTTTTCAAAGTTATAGTAATAATCGTTAACTGAACAGTTTTTTTTTCCATTTTCCTACTTTTTAAACATCAGTAGCACAAAACAGTTTCTTCAAATTCTGACAGTTTTTGAAATACCAATTGAAAAAACCCCGTGTAGAGCTTCCCTTCCTCCATCAGGCCAGACGTTACTCTGGTTTGAGCGGTGGGTTTGCAGCAGGGAGCCGCGCGGCAGAGCCCGTCAGAGCAGCTCCACCACGGACACCAGGGAGGGATGGGATAACCGGGATTGTGCGATTCGGCTGAGCCCGAACCGAACCTTCCCTCTGAGCACAACCTCGCCAGAGGTCTCGCCAGAAAAAAACCCCTTTCCTGGTGGCGCTGCTGCTCCCACCCATCTACCCCTCTCTGTCCTCGCAGCTCCCACCGCAGCGATGCCCCAGGTCTGGTGTCCTGAGGCAGGCAGCAGTGGGTTGGGAGGGGATTTTCCGTGCTGAGGGTCCTCACGGATAACCCATGGAGTTAAACGAAACGCTCCACCTGCCCTTGCTGCCCCACATGGCCGCAATTGCCCTAATGGGCACGGAGAGCCACAGCCATTACGCTCTGCTATAAAGACCAGAAGGGCCAGCAGCTGCACAAGCTTACAAGCTCTTGGGCTGTTTCTGTATCCCATGGTCCCAGGAAACTTCCCTGCAGGACTGAAGCCACGTGGGACACCTAGGAACCCCATGCTTCCTGCTGGTGGGTACCACAGGCCGGGGTCCTTTTTCTGGGCGGAGGGGAGGGAAGAGCGAAGCGCAGGAGACCTGGCTCCTGAGCAAATCCCCTCCTCTCTGTGCCTCTGCTTCCCCATCTGGAAAATGGGAGAAGAGAAGACACCTCTGAATTGCAGTTTCAGACCTGCTGCTGCAAACTTACTATTAAAATTATTGCTACTTCACCCTTTTCTGCAAAGGTGACATCCACAGCCTTTATGACAACTCCATTTCTTAGACTAAATGCACAATGGAGAGGCACTGGGGACCCATTCAACTCCCTGCCTCAAGGCTTCTTTGATCACAGGCACTTGATTATTTTTACTTATGTGGGCTTAAGAAACCGCACAGCACAGCATATACCAAGGGCAACAGTAAATAACGGAGCAGCGTGAGCTGCCAGCTCCGACAGACTGGCTGGGCTGGAAGAGAGCCCTTGAAAAACCACTTTTTTGGGTGCAGGGCTGCCTGCTCGGCCCCATCCAGGCTGGAATGGGTGGTGCGGGTGTCCTTAGCGGCAGACACACAGCAGAGCAAAGCCCATATCACCACCTGGATGGGGCGATGCCTGCGCCGGAGAGGGGCGTGCAACCAAACCAGGCTTTAACCTGAAAGGTTTTTGGGAGCGACTGGCGCTGCTGCGGTGTCCAGCTGGCCCCTGTGCAAGCCGTGGCTACGCTGTCCTTCAGAGAGGTCTCGGGGACCGGCAGGACGCTTTAGACCAAGGGACGGACTTGCGCTGAAACAGGGGAGCCCTCCAGGCAGATGTCCCTTTCTCCAGCTCTCCTCTGCAGCAGGAAAGCTTCTGTGTCCTAGCGCCAATCCACTGGTCATGCCAAACAACGGCAGCCTGTTCCGAGCTCCCGAGGGACCCGCTCCACCACCGCAGTGGGCTGGATCCCTTCCTGCTTGCTTCAGACATGGTCACCTCTCGCCCTGCCAACTGGCCTGAACATTTCACCCCAACGAGTATGACACCATCTGCTCGGTATGCCTCCTCTGGAGGCTTCCACTGAGCACGTGAGAAGATCTCATCTCTGTCTATATTGTCTTTGGTACAGAGCCAAGGGGCTCAAGCCATCTGCATCCACGCAGTCTGCGGGGACGGTGCCGGAGTCTGAACCAGCCCCGTCCCGCTGGGGCAGCCAGCTCGTGGCTAGAGCACATGTGCCAGTGTGGAAGCAGGGAGAAAACCAGGGGTTTGCGGAGTGCAGCGGGTGCCAGGGCCGAGGGAGCCGCTGTTCGTACAAGAGCTACGTCCAGGTGACGCTGGTTGGGAGAGACCTGGAGTGGAGCACGTAGGATCTAAGGCTTGTGGAAGAGGGCGGCTCTGTGCGGGATTGCTTGGATAGCCATGTTTCATGCGCCTGCTATAGATGGATTTCTCCGTTACTCCCATTATCCTGGTCCAGGAAGATGCCACGACCTGCTCATCAGGCACAAAACCACTGAACATCACTCAGCACCTTCCTCTCCCGCCTCTCCAGTCCCCATCCATGCAAAACAGGAACAGAAATGCTACCAAGAGCCAGGCAGTGGAAAGAAAAGAAACATGCCAGGAACAAGCCAACACAACTCTGTGGAAATATGCAGCTTTTTCGTATTTCAGGGCTCCAAGAAATGCAGCAGAACTGGATCTATGACCCTGGTGCTCCACAGGGATCCCCTGCCTCTCCCTCCCAGCCTGCACCCCAGCACTAACCACTAACAGGCACAGAAGAGGCTTTGCAGCTACCAGCTGCTGCAGGGAGCAACCGAGTCCTCGGAAGCAGACACCAAACCGCCTTTTCCCTTCAAAAAAGCAGCTGAAAGCTTCCTACAAAGACCCAGAGCATTTGATGAGCCACGTCTGCAAGACCAGCCTCTGCATGTGTGCTTCCTCTGGATGACCCTTTGAATGACCAAAACCGCTCTTAAAGATAAAACTATCAACTCCCGTGTCTCCAGTTCACTCTGAGCTCCCTTCCTGACAGCTCCTGGGCTGTCTGGAGTAAACCTGGGCAAATTCTTTGGCCTCCAATTTCCCTCCTGCCCCAGGTGGCAATGCTGACTGCTGGTCAGTAATGGAGAGAAACGCACCACAGAAGCAGCGGCTGCTTGGGGAGAGCTTCTCCCAGGCCTTTTAAAGGAGCCCTGTGAAGCCAGAGAGCAAGCAGGGTCCACCTCGGCGATGGGATGTGGGCACGTGTGGCCGGGGAAAAACAAAAGGTCAATAAAACCAGCTTCTGCTTTAAAAGCAGATGGCGGCAGAACCACGGCGCCTGTGGGCTACGAGGCAGGAAAGCATGCAGTTCTGAAGCATGACCCATTAAAAGTGCCAAGCCAGATCTGAGAGCTGAGCGCTGGAGAGGGGAAGCTGGTTTTCTCAAGAGCAGGACGTCTCTCCAAACCGTCTTTTGAAGAGACCTCATCACCCAGCTATGCAGGGCTGTTTGCGGGAGAAACGGAGCAAAGCAGAAACAGCACGAGCCCTTCCCTTCGGTGCTTAGGAGGAACAAACTCTTGGGAGAAGGGAGGATGGAGCAGCCAGCTGGAAAGCCTGCAAGGTCAGTGAGTTTGGTTTGGGGCATCTCTACCGATTAGCACGGGCTACCGCTCCTCTTTTGGGGGGGACCTTTTTGCTACTGAACGCCAACCAACTGCTCCTCCCTCGCCTTGCTCTCCCTTCGTTCCCGAGGTGCAAAGCCAGGAAGGAGCCAGGCTGGGAACCCTCGCCGGGCCTTGCTCCTGCCTCCTCGAGAGCAGCGCTCGCTCAGGGCAGCGCCAGGCGTGCATCAGGACCTCGCTCAGCACAGGAGGTTAATCACGCAGACCCTATTCTCGTTTAAATTTTGAAACCTTAGCTGTATTAAAAAAGTCTTTGATATTAATATTAATATTATTTATTATAATAAAGAACAGTCAAGCAGCGTGAAAAAAATATATCTTAGCTACATTACCTTAAATTGCCAAAAATATACACATTTTTCTCTTTTATTTAATAAAAAAACCAAATCAAAACAAAAAAAGACACATGCAACATACTAAATGAGACATTAGCATCAAAACGGGTAAAGAAACGTACCCCAGTGCAACTGAAACACAGATAATCTTTAGCTTTTATTTTTTCTTTCCCCTGCTCTCCCTCCTCTTCACAGCGATACCAACGGTTACTGTCGCCCTTGCAGCAGTGCCCCTTCTCCCCTCAATCTGCCAAAGGGACCTTTGGACAGGCTGAGGCGATTAGACAAGGAGCACGCTTCAAAGGGACCGGGCGCCTTTGGAAGATGTCGGAGAAATGTGTAAGTGCTATACGTCTCTTCCCCGACTCGTCCTCTCCGGCCTCGTCCCTCCCTGCTCCAGAGAGCCCCGGAGAGCGGAGAGGCTTCGTACTCAAACTGCTGCCACCAACAAAAATCAACGGCACGGCCAGCACAGAGCAGGGGGACCCAGGCATGCCACGCAGCTCGGCCCTCCCCGCTTTTAACAGCGATCCCGCCTACAAAACCCATTCCTTGAATTCAGTCCTTTACTTCCAACCTCTTCTGCTGTGAGGGCTCGCAAATATTTTCCCAGTAGAGGTGCGGAGCCCCGTCCTGCACATTTCAGCCTCCTGACCGCAAGCTCACCGTTAAGTACCTCTCCCCGACCTCCTGTAAGTTTTTTGTTGATGCCCAGGGATTTGGGCGCTGAACCACTGACCACTTGTTTGTCCCGGGAGACCACGCGTGTTGTACCACAGCTCGCTACACAAGGAATAGCTGCTGACCAGGCTTCCCTCCTTCCCGTTCCCTCTCTTGCTGGTCCTGGCTTGTTTCTAATTCCAGGGTGTGAAACGTGGCCAAGTTTTGGAAGGGTTTGACCAGGTCTGGGCACAATGTCAGACCCTTGTGGTTACAGATTGGTCTGAAGGCTGTGCCGATGGTTGGCGTGACAGCAAAACAGGTGGCAATGCAAATTTGGGACCTTAGAGTGAAAAAAGTAAAAAATAAAATAAAAAAAAGGCAAAAAAAAAAAGCAAACTCATACCCCAGACAAACGCAGCTGGGTAAGCAGCGGTCAGAGATCACATTCACACATTTCACAGCCACTGTTTTACCCCTAGCACTTCTATCCATCATCTTGCTGACCCAAACCAGTCTGCTCCCAAATCCCAAGGACCCGTTGCTTGCCAAAGGTCGGCAGGTAACGGCCTTCACGTGCCCAAACAGGGCGCAATTTAGCACGGCAGCCCTGAGCGAGCCATCCTGCGTGTGGCTTGCAAGCCCAAGACGCCTCACGCGTGGAGGGGGCAGCGAGGCAAGACCCCTGCTGCAGAAACAGATCCTGCCCCGAGCAGAGGGTCTCCGTGCCGGGATGGTTGGGGTGGCACCTCTGCCCGCGGAGGGAAGGGGGAAGAACTAAAAAAGTGCAAGCACGCAATGGTGCCAGAGCAATTTTGGGGACAGGGAGCCCAAATGAAGAGTCAAAGCATTTGCAACTGAAAGCTCTCCTTCACCTTTTGCAAGCACCAGGCGGGTGGAAGGCGGCACGGCTCAGCCCGTGGCGTCCTCGGGAGGTGGCTGGGGACAGGGAATGCGTCAGCAAGAGCAATGGTTCAGTGCTCCCCTCCAGGTCTGTGCTGCAGAGACTGCAAGGAAGGCAGGCTTTGGTTTTTTTTCCTTCCCATCCCTGCATTTTCACTTTTAGCTGCCATCTCCATCTTTCCAATAGCTTCTTAACCTTGTTAAAACATTAGCTTTTCTTTATTAAAAAAATTATATATATAATATATATATATTTCTGAGCAGACAGCAGTGTTCTGCCCAGTTCACAGAATTGGAGGCTGAGATCAGAAAGGTATTTTCTCTCCTTTTAGCCTTACTCAACCATTGTGGTGACAATCTTCCAAACAAACCAAAAAAAAAAAACCCAAACCCAAAAAGAAGAAATAAAATAAAATAAAAAGGGAGAAAGATATTTAGCAGATGAGTTTTGCCTAGAACAAGCTTTTCTAGTACTATCAGCACAGACCCACTGCTGACAAATTTGAATAGTGCAAACTAGTTAGGGGCAGTGGGAATGTGCTGAAAAATATCCATTAAGGTCTGTCAATTTTTTTTTTTTTTTTTTTTTTTTTGAGACCCTCAGAGTTTCTATTAGCTGGAGTCTTCCCGCCTGCCCCCAGAAGATCTGGATTGCTGGATTTAACCAGGGGATGAGGAAAAGAAGGGGCATTTGTACGTTTGACGTAGACGTTCCCCTTCCCCCAGAGCTGCCCCACCTGTCCTTCCATCAATCCATCGCATCCAAGCTCAGAGGAAGCTGATTTCTTTGCTGAGGTTCCAGGCTGCAAGACGGAGTTAAGGTCAAAAGGTGGAGAATAATGAAGGGTCCAATGTCCTAGTCGAGGAGACCGGTAATTGTCCCATTGCTTGGAGATCCCTTTTCTGAAGTGCCCAAGACCAGTGGAAGAACGTGTTTTTGCCAGACTGCAGTGATTTGTGGCGGGTAAGAAAGAACAGGTACTGGGTTTGGGACTCTCTCTTCCCCACACACATTTCTATCTCCCGGCTTAGGCCTGGGAAACAACTGCCAAGTTCAAATGCACCTTCTGAAGTTGGCTACGACATGGGTAATACTGGCTACAGCCCCTTTTGCAAGCTTTTAGCCTTTTAGCCTTTGGAAATCTTGGAAGGAAAGAGCGAGAGACGGCCCAAGGAGCAGGAGTGTGCTTATCACATGAAAAGTACAGCACCGAACTGACAGCAGCTGGTAGAGCAGATGTGGCAACGTCCTTTAAAGAAGTAGGTGGCTTTCACCCTCTCCCCAAGCACCAGTCCTTACCCATCGCTCCACCGCTTGTGTCTTTTCAGGCTGGGTTTGGCAGCTGAGGTGTCGGGACTTCATATGATGGCTATAGAGAGAAGAGCATCCTAAGAGCCCAGCAGATGAAAGGCGGGTGAGAAATCTCAGCTACAGAACTTCTTCTCAACCTCCCCACCTGGGTGAAGCAGACCACGTAGGCACTGCCACCAGGTCCCACTTCCTCAGCTGTGTCACATCCAGTGCTGCCTCTGCGGGCGCTGCCAGATTCCTCTGCACTGTGCAGAAAGGAGTCCTCAGCAGAGGGGCCTCCCTCCACCAAGGTCTTGGCCAAGGACGCTTGATGGTTTCTAGTGCCTTGGCCTGGGGGCTACACACACGTGAACACAGGCTTGCACTCACGGCAGGGAGGAGACTGGCAGGCATCTGGCGTTAACTCTCTCCTCCACTCTGTATGGAAACACAGCTTCACTTTGAGCGTGTGTGGCATGGACCAGGGCGGCAGGCAGCCCCCCCAACCTTCGCTCCTCCCGATACCAGGGCTTGGTCAGAGACGTACTGTCTTCCAAAGCACCTCTTGGCATTGCCCAGCGGCAGGAAATGCTTCTTGGAAGCCTTGTGCTCATTGCTCTAACAGTATCAAAGTTGACTGTGGAAAGCCACATTCCTCTGGCTGAGAGGAGTTGGCTGCTGGTTTGTTCGGGGTGAGGGGGGAGCTTAGCCCTTGTCCTGGGTAAGAGGAGCTCCCTTTTCATTCATGTTCTTTAAAAACAAAGAGAAAAAGAGACGCAGAGGAGACAGGTATCAGTACTGGACGGGCAGCAACATGACGGGGCAGAAGCAGAGAGCCCTGCTGTGCTGCAGGCCTGGCCCTGCTCACCGCGACCTCTTGGGCTCCTCCGAGATCAACAGAGACACGGGAGCCCCGGGCTTCCCTCTGCCCAGTTCAGGCCGAACTGGCCCCTTGACCCTGGCCTTTGGCTCCTAAATGTCTCCAACCAGGACTGGACCTTCTGGGTACAGGTATAGGCCAGGGGAGGGATGGAGGAGAGATGAAAGTATCACACCACCAGTCCCTAGCCACTGGTGCTCCAGTACAAGGCTGCTTTACAGACAGGCTGTAAAACCTCTCCACAACCTCTCCTCTTGGGTGCAAGATTCCTTCTAAACCCTGGGTTTCAACATGCAGTCACCTTCGTACTTCATCACGAGGCTCCAATAGGGCCAGCACTGCCAGGGGCACATTGTCCCATCCGAGTCTTAGGGTTAACGGAGACAAATCTATGGCCTGCCTCTGCCTTGCTTCTGCAGCAGGTCTGGTGCGTGTCTACACACACACACGGAAGGGCGCCTCGGGAACCTGTGCCTACCCACGACCCTGTCTGGGCCCTACAGGAGTCCTTGGAGGTAGGATCAGGACGTGACACTGGCTAGTCAGGGATGCAGCAACGCCACTGGAGCAGTCTGGCTCTGCTGCCTAAGCAGCGCCCTCGCTCCCCCAAGTTAACTGTCGCGCAGACTGTCTCTCCCCGGGTCTGTACAGCACCTAGCACCACGAGCTCAGTGGGGTTAGGGTAGTGCTAGCAGCATACGCACCGTTCCTTTCGGGGTGTTGCCATCAGCCTGCAGGTTGAGAAACGGGTTAGTCTGTGCTGTAAGGACGGGTGGGATGCCTGTCCCCGAAGCCAGGAGGCTGTTCCCAGGAGTGCTGAGCGGTGGGGTGGCCTGGGGGGCCATGAGGGCATTGCTAGGGTTGAGCTGCTGGGGGGAGAGAGAGGCCAGGAGGGAGCTGCTGCTGGGGGGCGGCTGAGGGGCCGAGGTCATCAGGGCGCTGGTGCTGGAGTGCAGGGGGGCAGAGGTGGCTGCCAGGAGGCTGGTCATGGACAGCTGGGACGAGCTTGTCATCTGCAGCCGCTGCAGCTCCCTCTTCTGCTGGATTTGCTGCATCATCTGGAACACCAGGGCCTGCTGCTCCTGCAGGGAAGGGTGAGGAAGAGAAGTCAAAAGGGGACAAAAGGCTCAGGAAGAGGTGATGCCTAATACAAAGGAGCCAGGAGCCACACTGGCACATTCCATTCCAGGCAATGCTGCTGGGGACAGGGAGAAAGCCCCCTCGACCACATCTCTACAGGTAGAGAGGGGAACAGTCTGTCTTGTGTTCATTAACAGCCTGTGCTTATGACCTTTCCAACCCTGTTGTTTCCTGAAGCGTAGGATTAGCTAACCCTCCCTAAGACACCTGCAGGCACACAAATCTATTCAGCTCTTCCCAATCACTCGGCCCATGGATTTTCAGTCTGTGGCATTCGCTATCCTGAATTTCTAGGTTGGCTGCTAATTTCCTTCCCCAGCCCAGCCTGTCCCGCTTCACAGCTCAGGGTCGGTGTAGGTGAGCTGGACCTTGGGGGGATGAGGCCCACGGCTCACCTGCACCGGAGGGACACCCTCCAATTCAACCAAACTGCGGAAATCACTATAGCAACCATCGACCAATGCGGCAGGCTGAGAGCTGACATTGTTCCCATACCCACAGGGATGCAGCTGATGACACGGTGACATCAGATGCTGTAAAGAGAAGCCCTTTGAAATTTGCTTTTCCTGGGTTATAAATAGCCTGACCCAGAAATGTATCCAAAGCAACAGGCCAGGTTCATGGGGGATATAAACGAGCGCAGCTTCATTGACAGGAGCTGTTAGCACTCCTGTGCAACTCCACCGCAGGGGAGGGACACCACAGAGATTTCTGCAGGGCAAGTGAACGTGGTTCTTACACACTCAGAGGCTTGTTTACCATCTATCTGTGCAGCCATTCCCACAACAGCCTGGGATGGCGCTGCTGTTTTACCCAAGAGGATGCAGGCAGAGAGCCAAGCTCCTCAAAACAGCTGCCTGATCCTTTTTCTGACCCTGAAGCCCTCAGCCACCTACGCAGTCCCCCTGGCATCTCCAGTTCTCCATGTCAATGTGCCCAGACGTGGCTCACCTGCCTCAGGACTAAGCAATTGGGTGCTTATCTCTTTCTAAACTCAAGCAGCATCCTCAAGCGAGTTCCTCTTCTCCTGTGGGCCTCAGCACATCTGTGAGCCCAGGGACCAGCGTCCTCGCAGCAGCAGGAGCAGACATTTGCATTCAAAGATGGCTGGAGGAGGTAACAGCACTCCTGATTTTACAGTGGCTTAGCGTTACCATGTTGTCACACCCTCAGGATGTGGAAAACCCAGATTACATTTTTTCCTTTGTATGAAAAAGTTCAAATCCCCATCTCCTTCCCTCCAGGAGGTGCCGCACCTTCCTGCCTAGAGCTTTTCTCCTCACTCCACCCACAGCAGCCTGGAGCCAAGGAAAAGGCACATGAGTCTTGCAGCCCTGTGGGCAGGGGATTCATGTGAAGGAGGGAGCCCCAAGTTTTTCTCTTTGCTCCGAGGCTTTCCTGTTAAACAGCTCATCAGATAAAAGGTGCCAGCAGGCACACTTACCGGATTAAGCGGCTGGGAAGTCAGGAGCTGCTGAAGCTGCTGGAGCTGTTGTTCGTGTTGGTGCAAGACGTGTCGCTGCTGCTCTGTCAGGGGACTCAGGCTGGGCATGCTGCAAGGGGAGCAGGGCAGGGAGTGTCAGCGCAGCCCGTCTTGGTCCTGCATACGTAGGGCCTCCCTCCCTCCCGGTGCTAAGCTTCTGCTGGAGAGGGCAGGGCTGTCCCCGCGAGCTCCCCATCCTCACCTGCTCAGGCTGGTGGAGAGCTGCAAGGTCGGAGGCCCGCTCGCCTGCGTCAGCGCGCTCGGAGGCTGGGCGGCCTGAGCTCCGTTCAGATTCCCCAGGATCCCGTTGATGGGCATCTGCTGGCCTCCTGCCAGGGTCCCCATCAGGCCGTCCACCATGGGCACCGTGGAGAGGCTGTGGCTGGCAGTGGTGCCTCCCCCCAGCCCGCTGCCTGCCACCCTGGCCAGGCCATTCACCTGCTGCACCCCGGGCAGGGGTAGCGAGGCAGGACTCTGCTGCAGCATGGGCAGGGGCGGAGGAGTGCTGTGGAAGGACAGGGAAGAGCTGCTCCTGCTGGGGCAACCTGAATGAGGGTCCTGGGGGAGAAACGGACATAAGAGCATCGGACTGGGGCAGCTTGTGAAAGGTCAGCTCAGCTCCAAGGGTGCTTTGGGCAGGAGCTGGAGGTGGGAAGGAGGGCTGTGTGTGCAAGCGCAGGTGTATGCTCAGAGGGGTCCCAGAACTCAGACATGCTTCGCTGGATCTCTAGAAGCGCGGCCAGAATAACCTAGAAACATTCTCACCTCACGCTCCCAGCCTCAGCTACTCTACTCAGACCCTCAGCACAGAGATGAACGGAAGAACGGGCACTCCAGAGAAAGAAACCTGATTTCTGGGCCTGACCTAGACGGCTTTATGAGCTGGACATCGAGTCAGAGTACTGGGACTGCACTGCTCTGTTCCCTCCCCAAGTCCCTTCCCCAGCCGGCTGGCAGATGCGGTGGCCAGTGTACCTCAGAGGAAGTGGAGAGAGAGTTCTCGATCCCAAAGCTGTTCTTGCACGGGGGGCTCTTGCTGATGCTCAAGGAATCGTTGTTGCAGACTGCATGGAGGAAAGAAGTGAGGATGCAGTGTCAGGGGTGGAGCCTGACGTTGCCACAGCAATAGCAAGGGAGGGTGCATACTGCCAGTGGCTACAGAGAGATAAATGGGTCAGATCCTTCCCACTGCGACCCCCTCCTGCCCACCCCAGGGCACCACTACGAAAGGGCACAGGGTGATGCATCCCACAGGTCCCCTCACCATTAGGAGGCAGGATGTACTGGGCCTGGCTGCCTGGGCCATTGCTGCTGGTCACCACGGGGAAAGGGACGGAGAGCTGGACGTTGAGGAGCTGCAAACGCTCCTTCTTGGCCGTCAGTGTCATGATCTGCTCCTGAAGCCGCTGATTCTCCTTCTGCAGCGAGTGCAGGGCTTTGAGCATTTCTACAACTGCAGGGGAGGGAAGGGGGGAAGGGGGACAGAGTCAGGGGAGAGAACGGGGGACAGAGGGAAGAGGAGAAGGGGATCCACAGGAGGTACTGCAATTAGACCACACCGGGGGAGGAGACTGGCCCCAGATCACAGTCCCACTGCCAGCTACTCCCCCACAGCACAGACTAGTGCTTTGTCCCCCACCCGGCTCCTTTGCCTGTGGGCAAAATCCCAGCTGGCTCCCACACAAACATGCACAAGGACCTCTCCTCCCACAGCCCGTGGCCTGAGTGACTCACTGTTTACTCCGGCTTCCCCGTTGCCCTGCTTCTCCAGGAGCTGCTCGATGTTTGGGGTAGCCTGGGGAACATTCTCCAGCTGCCCACTGCTGCTGCAGGACACTGTCTGGTCGAAGAGGGTCGGCAGGCTACTGATGGGGGACCTGGGGGAGGGTTGGGGAGATGTCAGAGATGCTTCCCTAGTCTGCACCTGCACTCCTCTGCTCCCTTTTCCCCACATCTCCTTTGCCTCACACTGGGAGTGGCTGCATCCCTCCCAGCCTCAGTCTCCTCTGCTCCACTTCAGGAGATCCCTCCGTTCCCGTTAGCCCTGGCTCGTGTTGGAAAAACAAACCTGCCTCCTCCCATCCCATCTCATCTCACTCCCAGCCCCAAGGAGGAGAGAAGGAGCTGCCTCTGCCTCTCTCTAGTCTCTTTGCCTTTCCTTGCTGCGTCATCCCACGGCTTCCCGGGGTACCGCCGTGCCCAGGCGGCCGCGGAGGCACCCCCGTGCCTGGCGGCAGGGGAGGACTCCTGAAGGACACTCACATGGAAGAGAGACTCTCCTGGGGCGACGTCCCTCGGCAGCCAAAACTGCAGTCTTCCAGGTCAGGCTCTGGGTGGGGAGAAGGACAGAGAGGCACCGTGTTCATAGGCGCCCAGCCCTCGCAGGTGCCCGGGTCTGTCACCCGAGGGCGGCGAGCCCCGGTCCCCGCTAGATGGGAGCACCGAGCAGCGCAGGGGACCCTCACGGCACAGCGGCTCGGTCCGCATGCGCCCGCCGTGGGAGGGGATGGCGTGTCACGGCGTGTCACCCTGTGCCACGCCGGGAGGGGAGGGCGCGGGGTCACCCTGGGAAGGTCACCCACGCCATCCCAAGGGCAGCGGCTGCAAGGGCGAAGCCGCTGGGGCGCTTGCGGGGAGCTGGGCAGAGCAGGAGCTGGCCCCGGCCTGGCTCCCTCCCCAGCCACGGGAACCGGAGGGACGGGCAGAAAGCTGCTTTTCCTTTGGCTGCAAAGCTGCGGAGGGGGGAACACTTGCTGTGCTGAGCCTGCGGGGATGAATCAATCCTGCGCAAAGCCCCACGCGGCTCTCCTAGGTGCCGCTGCAGCCCTCTGCCTCCGGGATCCCGTCCTGAAACCCAGCTGGGGTCCTCCAAAGCTTCCAGACGCTCAGCTCCTTTCTAAAGAGCTTCAAGAAGTGCTTCAGTGCCCAGAAGCTACCGCCATGCCACCCCTCTGTCCCAGGGAGCTGGGACACCGCAGTGCTGGGGACGGAGCTGCTGTGCATGTGCAGGGTATCTCCCATCCAAAGAGTAATCAAGAAGTGAAGTATATTTATCTGCCATTTGCTTTCCATCCCCAGAGCCTGCCAGCCCGTAAACACACGTTCCCCTCGCTCTGGGACGTGTCAGATGTTGTGAGTACAGCCTGCACCAGCTGGCTGACTTGCCCCTCCTCTTCTTCACACAATAAGAGACATTTNCTCGAAGACAACTAGAGAAGATAAATACATTTGGCCTGTCATCATAATGAGGCAGGAACCGGGACAAGCCGTGGGAGGACGAACTAGACAGTAGCTAAGGGAGTAGGAAGATAAGAATCAGACTTTTTGTACTGCCAGAGGCACCCTGGTATCAACCTGCATCAGTGACAACAGTTTCTCAGTTCCCCCATCTGTAAGACAGGGTAACACCATTACCCTACATCACATTAAAATTGTGAAGAGCTCAAACATTACTGCAATGAAAGCTACATCTCCATGGGATCTGTCTATACAGACACTCTCAGGAAAGGTAATCCGAATTAAAGACAAGGCCGGATTACTTAAAAGTTCACAACCACCCTGTTAACGACTTGGGATTAAAGCAGTCACCACACTTTCAAGTGAAAATGGCCCCACACAGGAGGCTTAATGCATGTTAATTAATCCCCCGGAAAAAAAAAAAAAGTGACTTTGGCTTAACGCCCTCTGGGTCACTAGCTCCAGCAGGAGGAGATAGCGATGGACAAACCTTAAATGTGACAAAACCCAGGAGCTGTTCCGAAGGCTGCCTGGAACTGGAAGAAACACGTCCTGAAGCTGTTAAGATCCCAGTCAAACAAAACCAGCAATCTTAGAAATGGAAACTAAGGATCAGGCTTTTTTGAGCACTTTGTATGTTGGGTTTTGCCTACATGATTCATTCATTAGTAGCCGCAGGGCTGGAGCAGAACCCAGACTGCCGAGCCTCCGTGTTGTGCCTGAACCACAGGGCTATTCCTGACAGTTGACTCGCTTCCTTCTCCTGTCAGCACCTTGCCAAAATAACAGCGAAGGGGAAGTGGCAGTGGGTCATCTTTCTCTCGTCGATCGCCGTGAGGGAAGAATAACTCTTTGAATCATCCCATTCTTTCCTTAATTCCAGGTGACTGAATCACTCCTGACTCACAGCTCCGATGCAGCGGCCCTGACTCCCACTGGGGCCAGCAGCATGTTACCTTCCCGTTGCACTCAAGCAGACGCAAGCTGCCGGCTGGGGCACACAGACAAAATGCCGCCAGTGACACAGGGAGAGACACAGGCAGGCACCTTCCATGGGCTTGCAAAGGTCATAAGTAAGCATACGTGTTCATTCATGCTTCACATGCAGGCATGCACACTTGTTAAGGCAAATCAGGGCACACCGGTGTCAGATTATCCGGAGAACTCGGAGCCACCTCTAATGAGGACTGTGTGCTTTTAAGTGCTCGTCACTCGGTGTGACGCTGGGCAGAGTTTTACCTCCCAGGAGTTCAGCATCCAGCATGCTGAGCTGCCAACATTTCTGGGCTAGGGGAGCACGAGACAGTTGCACCGCTAGCTTGCAATGTCTGAAGATCAGGAGGGTGCTTTTGTTTAACCACTGGTGCAAAGCAAAAATCAGGCCCACTCTGTTTTGGGAAAAAGAGCAATCTTACGATGCTTCAAGTTTCCTGCTTATTAACCAGGCAATTTTCCAAGAAAAATAAATTTGCCTTGGTGGGAAAAAATGAGCAGTTGTAAGTAATTCAGTGTTGGCACGTTCATGTTTGGAAGTTGAAAACAGTGGATTTTGTTGCATTCATGACAAAGCCAAAGGGGAAGGGCAGAAAGTAACTCAAAACAGAAATGGAAGACAAAAATTAAGTGTGAGATCTCTTTCGTTTACAAAAAAAAAACAAACAAAAACCAAGCCCAGAAAACAAAACCCCAACAAAAACTTTTAACTTGTTTTGAGCAAGCAAAAGCTGACAGTAGTTTTCACTAGGTTTGCACAGCTTTAGTGCGCAAAAAGACAACGAATGCTCTGTAGGGAAGGACTTACATTCTTGCACTTTTCTAGCGTATGTCCAGGGATACACATTATCCAGTGGACACACCAGCAGCTATGCTTTTACAGGACTGCAGGCCAGCACTTCATGAAGGCAAACACAAGCACCCCCTGCCCTGGGGAAAAAGCTACTGTCCCTCTCTCCTAGCCCCCGGCTCTCACACGGATGGGATGGGAGCAAGCAGGGAGTGCAGCTGGAGGACTACGGATGCAGTTGTCTCGACTCTTCCAGGGAGACCCCTTTGGAAGTCCAAACTCACATACCTTCTGATTCACGTACCTGCCCGGCTGCTTTCCGACTGATTTAAGAGCGGGTTGATTGATAGCCCAGATGCGAGGGGGCTTCCAAAAATATGTGAGGAAGGGAGGCTAAACGTTGAACCTGCCAGTGAGAACACCTACATAGCAAAACAAGGGCGGTGGCAGGGGGGGTAGAGAGACAGAGAGAGAGAAATTACTTCTCAAAACTCAAAGAGGAAAACAACTTCATTATTCCATCTTCTCCTGACTCTTGAACCCAGCTTGCTCCTGAGAGAGAGTGTTACAATATCTCCTTGGAAGTCTCGCTAGACAATTGAAATCTTCCCAGCCCCATCTCAGAGCCAAGAGGTCTGAGTGAGCAGTGTTAACACTGAGGCTGTAAAACTGACTCTCTCCTCCCTGTAAAACACCTCTCGCAGTGAGCTTCCGACAAAGGACAAGGCTCCGTCTCCTGGCACCTGCACAGCCCACCCAGCTGGGACGTGTGAGCCCTCCCACCAAGTTATCTGTGCTGTAGAGTGAAGGTAGAGCTGGCACTGGTGGCAGGATCCGGACAAGCAGCACGGGACACAGCACATGCCAACAGCCAGGCCTCTGCCACCTGAGCGCCGTCTGTGCTCCCCTTACAGTCAATGGAATGCAATGTGCTCTTTTAGGTTGCAATTCCTTCCACCCTGAGACAGGCCGCGTGGGCTGTGATGCAAAACTGCCTACAACTTTCTCCTGACTCTAACAGAAGCTGCAGTTGGCAGCTCCCCTCCAAACTGAAGGAAGAGTAGCTGCTCCCAAGTGGAAGAAGCAACTCCTCTGTGCCCACAAACTGGCCCTGCTTCTACCAGTGACTCCTCCGTCCAACGCTCTCCTGAACTACAGTCCCTCTCCTGGTCCTGATGTTCTTACCTGCGTGGTGGAGACCGAGGAGGAGGAAGCTGGGATGGTGCTAGCAAAGGGAGACCGGTTGAGCTGTGGGAGAGACGACGTACCCTGGTGTGCCAGCAGGCTGGAAGAGAGGGGTGTACTGCACACAGCGCGGAGCACTCCGCCCCCGTGGGAAATAGGGTCCTTGTTACTGGTGTAGATCCCTGCAAGGGGAGGAGACGTGTTAGATAGCCACGCTCCCCTCCCATGGCCTGGAAGCAGCTGGTTTTCTGCAGGGCTTGATCTCAGAAAGGGAGGGTGGCACCAATGCACAAGGCCAAGTGTAACGTGCGCTTCAGCACCTCACGGCCTGGCAGGCAGCGAGGGTGGTCAAAGCCCACAGTCCTTCTATTAAGAGGTATCACAAACTTTTCCAGCTTTGCCCCTGCCCCCCTCTTGTTTGCTCCTCGCACCCTGACACAATCCAACAAAGAAATCACAGCATAAAGTGACTCACTGAAGGAACAAGTCAGTGGCAGAAGGGGATAGTAGACTGGGAGAGTCCCGCTCCCTGCTGCCTGTGCTAGTCAAGACTCCTGCCAAGCTAACCTGTCCCCTTCCGTGATGCCCAGGGCCCACGGTGAGGCACGGACAGACAATGAGGAACGGACAGACAATGAGGAAGAAAGGGTAAGGAGAGAGCTGCTGCTGAGGGAGGGGACCCATCTGACTTCCCCTTGGCTCAGACATATGCAGCAGAGGCAGTGCCCAAAGCCAGGTCCTTCAGAGCCCTGCCAACATCTCTCCGCAAGCGGAGAATGGGAGAACAAGCAGGCAGGAGAGCGGGGCCTGGCAGCCGCCTCCTCTTTGAAACATCCCTTTGTTGTTCCAGGGGGGAGGCAAAAAAAATTGGCCTAAGGTTATGATTATGGAAGTTGCATCAATTCTTGCAGCTCCTCTCCTCTCTCAGGCAGCGCAGACAAATGGGCCAGGGCTCCCAGGCGCACACAACAAAATTATACCTCCCCCCCTCTGCAATCTGACCTAAATTGGAGCATCTGCAAACAACCCACAATAGACCGATGACAAGTTCTGCTGCCAGAACAGTGTCAAACCTCAGCCCTGAGCAGCAGGCCCCTCCTCTGCCTGCTGCCTTAACCCCTTCCTGCCACGTGTCCTGGCTGCCCTCATCCCTGCCAGGCCAGGGAAGGGGACTCAGGCCGGGAATGGCTAAGCCCCTCAGGAGAGTTCATGGTGTGCCAGTGTCCCAACCCTACGTCTAAGTGGTAAGACCAGGGTGAGAGGTTTTGCTTTTAAAAGAGGGGTTAAACTTGAACCACTTATGGGATACCCTTGTTTGGGGTCAGATTGTGGTTGTTCTGGCTTGGCCTGTAAATACCTCTCTCTATCACTTTGGAAATTAAGCTCTGGCTAGCTGAGGTCTTCCAGCACTTGAGCAAAAAGGATTTGAAATGCCCCCCAGCTCAGATCTGCAGCCCAGCTTCAGCGATAGAGAAGCTGACTCGGAGGAGATTCTAGGATGTAGGCCAAGATGGAAAAGGGAGACCCAGATGTCGATTTTTATAGCTCCTGGGACTGAATTAAAGGGACTGGACTCTGTGCAGACAGGTCCAGGCACCAGCCAAATGTGATGAAAAAGACAGCAGGGCTGGGAGGAACTGTGCACACCTGGAGCCCTAAGGGGAACATACCTGAACCCAGCAGTGGGGACTCCATGCTGAGGCTGGGCAGATTCCCCGTGTGGCTGAAGGGCCGTGAAGAGTTGCCGACACTGGAGCTGACAAGAGAGCCCCCGGAGAAGGGTGACGAGGAAGTAGACGTGGACCCAGCCAGCTGGGCACCCAAAATCTCTTTGCTTTTGCCCCCTTTCGGCCTGCCAGGCCCATGTTTGTTCTTCTTGCTACCCTTGTGCTTCTTTTCCTTCAGCACCTCTCCCTCCTCCATACTGAGGGACGGCATGCGCTTGTGGCTGCTGCTGCTACCACTGGCCCCGCTGCTCCCCACCGAAGGGCCGCTGACAGGGTTTGAGGCTTTGTAGTCCACAGGGGAAGCATCACGGCCTCTCTGCTGGCTCACCGCAGAGGTGGAGAAGCGCATGATGGACCCGAAGCCTGAGAAGATCACCTTCTGCTCAAATATGTCCCCCTTCTGGCCTTCGTACAGAGGGGAGCAGTGGGAAGAAGAAGAGGAAGAGACAGGCTTCCGGTACTTCTCGTCGTCCTGCTCAAGCTTGGGGAATGTCACAAAGTCCTGGGAGCACTGCAAGCTGCTGCAGGAGGTACCTGGGGGAAGCAGACATAGTAAGGCTCGTGGTGGCGGTCACTCAGCCCGTAAGGCAACAGGAGCATGGTCGCAACACAGGTCCTCTGGCACAGGCTAGTTACAGAGCTGAAGGACATCTTTGTCACCTTCCAGCCCTGCTCCCCACCCCTGTTGCTTTGATGCTGTCTAGCAAGCACAAGAGGTGCACACCAGCAGCTTCATCCCATCCAAACGTGCAGGTCTGCTCCCCCCGACCCTGCCTCACCACCGTCCCTCCAGCCCCGATTAGGGTCCCAGGAGAAGAAACACGCTAGCTGTTATGACAACAGCTCAAAAAAGAACTGAGCAAGGTCAGAGCAGATGGGAGCCCTGCAAGGCTTTGACTCAAAGCTCAGGGGAGCCTGGATATCAGGTTTTGGCTCAGGTCTCTCCACTAGTACTTCTTAAAACACTGCTGCAGACAGTACCACCTACGGAGGAGAGGGCAGGTGCTGCCCATATTGCCTGTGCACAGTATCCCTTCCCTCCTCCCTCCGCTCAGACATCTGGATCTGTTTTTCCTTGCAGTGCAGCAGGCCTGCACAGGAGGGGAGCTGTAGCACTCATCCGACTCAGTTCTTCCCTCTGTGCACGGGGTTGGTGGCAATAAGACTTTTCCCTTTCTCTTCAAGGGGTTAAAGAATAGCCACCGGCAACATTTCACAGCACTAGCTGGTGAACAAGCATCTTTACAGATACAGAAATATCAAAGAGGAGCAGCGCAAAACATCACCCCCATTCTCCCCTCCTCTCTTGCTTCTCCTTCACCCCTTACCTGCAGGCTGGAAGGTCCCACTGGATGAAGCTGAGCTGAAGCCAACCGAGCTTTTCCCGCTTCCCGTCTTTTTCCCCTTGTGGCTGCTGCCATGGCTCGAGGACTTCTTGCCTTTCACCTCCGACCTGCCGACCTCCGAGGTCTCTTTGCTCCCCTCATGGTGGCTGGTGGAGCCCTGGCAGCAGCAAACACAGAGGTGATTCACTCAGGCCAGATGTGGCCACAGCGGGGGCTCTTTTTACCAATTTCCCCTTAAAAGAATTAATTGCCCCCTCTCCCCACAAAGTGATGGTCAGGTCATGTTACTCAGGAGAGAAAAGCAACATTCCCCTCTACTGCTGCTTGGTGGCACCAGGCTTTATACCTCTAGGGATTACGCTCATCCCATCTAACTGCAGGAAATTAAACAGGGCACAGGCATCAGAGAGTCCCCACGTTGTCAGCAGAGGGGAGTACCTCAGAGGGTTATCCAGCCCAAATAAAATCTGAATTTGGCTGTGATTCAAGCATATATTTCAGCTGCATCTCTCAGGTGTCCTATCCTCAGCAAGGTCATTCCACCTGGGGGAACTTGCTCACCCTTCTGCTGTGATGGGAGTTTCCTTGGGTTCCCTAAAGCACCCGCTGAAGCACCTCCACTGCCAGCCCAAGGCTTTCCAAATCTACTGCAGTAAATATTTCACAGTGACATTGTTAGAGCAGCATCAGAGCATGCAGCAACAGATGCTATCCAAACCCCATATAAGCCTGCAGGAGACATGGAAGCGAGGGGGATGAAGAGGCTGGCCAGATGCTAGGAAATCCAGGAGCTTGGGATGAGAGAGAGAAGTGTGGGAGTTTAGCAGGGGGAGAGTGGAATGAACCGAAAACCAGATCCCCCGGGGCACCCACGCTAGGATATGAAACCTTCACCTTCAAGTCACTTCAAAGCCAAACTAGCAGTGTTCAAAGATCACTTCTTGCAAGATATTACTGCAACCAATCAATATTATAGATATAGTTCTAATGTGATGGCTACAGCCCAAAATATAACACCTGTACCTTAGTGCAAACACCTTTTATTTCTTACTGAGCAGATACAAGGAAGACACAGAGAAGCACAATACCTTTCTTACATTCCACTATCCCTGACTCCAGATGACCTCTTCTTGGGGAGAGCTAAAGAAAAAAGGGCTTGTAATGCAGACTCATGAATGCCCAGATAAAAATCTTTCCCCATTCCTCCCACATGGTTTAATCACTCTGCACAATGCAACAGCTGGCAGCCTAACACACACCAGATGTGCCGGGAATATGAAAGACAGGAGGAAGGGAGTGGTGGAAATTAGGGGGGAGAGGAGGGGGAATCTGTATTTTCTCATCACAGACTCCTGGATGTAGGACATTAAGCCTTCTTGATTTACGAGCTCAGAGGGAGCATGAAAATCTTTCCGACTTTCCACATCTGCCTGGGGAGGGAAAGGAGAGCAGTGTCTGGGGGCTATGGGAAGTCCTGAAACTGCTCACGAAGTTGCAGGAACGAGATGGCTCATGTCTCAGCAGAAATGCAAAGCCCCGAATTTTCCCCCCATAAATTCACCTCTTTGGAGCTCCGCACAAGGTGCACGAGGCCGCACAAGGGCAGGGGGAAACCACAAGAGAAGACATGTTCTAAATCCAGAGTGTCAGGAAGGGAGTGCAGGGCAAGTAATGAATTAGTGCAGGGTGGAAGGGGGAAATCTGAGCTGGGAAATAAATCTTAATTGCAAAATTAAAGGGGAAAAAAAAAAAAAAAGAGGGTAAGAGAGGCTGAGCTGGCTCAGCTGAAGGCAGTGAATGGACAGACACTCACCTGTAGGGCTGATCTGACCTCACAGACCTCCCTGAGAGACTCACAGAGATTTCGGGGGCAGGGTTTTCCCACCTCCTGCCAAATGTTATCCTAGATATTGTTTGCCAAACAGGTCACGGCAGACAGATCTGTATGGTACCACCACAAGCTTTCCTCACCACAGAGGGCCCTTCTCTAGCAGCCATTCCAGAGAGCCTGAATTTGGAGCAAGGGCCCAAGCATCGCAGCTGAGGAGCAAAGAGAGGGAAACTGAAACCACGCTCAATCACTTCCCCTCTCTGTGCTTCTATTTCTTACCCATTTTGCTCCGTGGAGCCTGCAAGTTCTGTGTGGCAGCAGAGCCTTCCAGGAGACACACATGGACTGCCAAGCACAACACGGCCTTGATCTGAAGGGGAGGGGTCTGCTACCATAATGCCAATATTAATAACAGTAACGAGGGCTGCAGTCCTATCGCCTCCCTAATGAAGGAGACTCTCCAGCTCAGGGCTGCTGCCTAGAGGGAGCAGGACTGGAGAAACCTGCATGCCTGCTCTGTGCATAAACAGAGGTCTCCATCTCTGGACCATCAGCTTTTCTCCAGCATGGAAATCCTCTGTGTGCAGAAACACCAATGTCTCATGTGTTGCAAACAGGTGTGTGGGGGAAGGCATGCTGCAGAGGGAAAAAAAAAATAAATAGGGAAGCACTGAGGAAGTGAGAGGTCTCTCTCAAAATGAGACAGCAGCTACAGTTTGAAGGTCTATTTAAAGCAACCAAGTGAAAAATGTCACCAGAATAAAGCTGCTGCCCCAGCCGGAGGTGACAGTCTGATGGGGAAACTCCTGCCTCAACCCGGGGGCCAGGAGAAGTGGGACGAAGTCGCAAGGGCACCCAAGCAGAGGCATGCACGCACCTCCTCCCCGCGGCGCTCGCTCTCCCCCCAGGGGCTGTACCTGTTTCCTGGCCTCTCTGTGACACTGTGCAGCACCCACGCTCCTCATTCATTAATTTATTTATGGGAAATCAGAAGAGCATCTCTTTGCCTCCTGATTGGCGGGACGAGCTCCTAGAGGGAACCACTGACGAAATACAGAAGGGGTGGGGGAGGCTGGCGCCGCGTCGGAAACACAGAGCGGCTTTGCCCTGGATTAAACTACTGGTGAGGGGAAGCAGGGAGGACACGAATGAGGAACAATGCGACGAGAACAGGAGCTCCTCCAGCCCACGCGCCGCAGGGCGATGTGCTGAAGCAGCCATCCAGGCAGGCTGTAAGCATCAGCTGCCTTTCCACGCCGGATCCGTAGGTAGAGGTCGGAGGAGCCTCCATCAGGAAGCTCTGGGCCGACGCGCTCGCACAAGCTACGGCGCCTCTGTCTCTGAGCCACCCGCAACCTCTACCACGTCCTTCTCCTCAGCCTTGAGATCAGGCAGCACCGGGCTGCTGTTCTTTGTAGGTAGGGATGGGAGCAACAGATGGGCTGAAGACCTTATTTTTAAGTCCCTGATGTCACTAGCAAATGCCCACTCCTGTCAGGACAAGGGATGCTAACAGGCTCAGGGATTCTTACTGCAAATATCTGTGCTGAGACATGCTTTGATTAGCAGGGGTAATCATCAGCCTTCCTCCACGAAACCCCTACCCCATCACAGCGACTGTAAAGTTGCCCAAGTCAGGCGCAGCGCAGAGGTTCCCAGGATCTGTCAGCTCCAGGCCGCTCCTGGGTAGATGCCGAGAGCTCAAATAACAACGGGAAACCTGGAAAGTCTCCCTGCCTCCGGTGGCATCTGCGATCGTTCTCTCTCCAGCACCTGACTGGGAGCGGGTGGGTGCGGGGAGGCCTTGGCATCCGCGGCTTAGATTACAAAACCCAGAGCAAGCCAGATGTTGCAGCCCAAAACACGTAGCATGTGTGAGTGTGTGTCAACAAGTGATCATGATGTCTGCAGCTGGCAGAAGAAGGCAGCTGGGGTGGCTTGCAAGCCTGCAGATTTACTGCAAGTGCAACAGAGAGCAGCAGGACGGCTCCCCAGGGACATCTGCAGGGGGAGGGGAGAGGTACGCTGCTCGGCTGTTCACTAACCCCATCGCCAGAACCAGGCACCAGCTACACGGAGAGATCCTGAGCACAGAAGCTGCCTCCTGAATTCGTCTGGTGGTGTGTGACTACAGAGACGGAGCACCCTGGCTGGTGAGACTCATCGCTCCTCCCCTGGAGCGAAACCCTCCTCTGTCCAAGGCGCGCTCCATCAACGCCATCTTTCCAACAGGCCGTTCAAAAGCGTTAGTAGTTGGCAGCATTTTGGTGTTTTTGGATAGAACACGCCAAACAGCCAGAAACTATTAGAGCCAGAAACTATTACACAGAGGGGAGGTTTTCTGCCTCCTTCCCACTCCCCCAGAAGTCTGTAGGAACTCCAAGCAGCCAGCATGATACTGAAGGAGAGCCTATATCCAGCACAAATTCGCTCTCTCCAATCCCAGCCCATCCAAAAGCCCTAGCCCTGGAGCACCACTGGGGGATTTTCAGCAGGTCAGCTGCTCTGCCTGCTCTCTGGAAGGGACATTCCTGTGCCCCAGGAGCAAGGTCTCCTGCCCCTCTTTGAGAGCAATGAAAATCGCCCACAGACACTTTTCAGAGGCAGGAGGAGAGCTCAGAAGGGGTCGTTTGCATGCTGTGAATTCACACCCTGGTTTCACTTTCCGGGGTAGATGAGAGCTGAGGGCACCGCTGTGTTTTCGGTATGTTTATCCCGCAAACCAGCGTGAGGCAGTGAGAGCTTGCCACTGCACAGACAGGACACAGAGGCCTGGTAGAGTCCAAGTGTCAGGTATTAGCGGTATTTAGATTCCTAGAAGACACAGGGAAGCACTCAGTAAGATGTTCAAAAATCTGGCAGAAGTCAGAGGTCTGGCACAACTGATTTCAAGAGGAAGACTGAAACCACATCAAAGGATCTTCTTCATAACTAAATGGTTCAAGAGGGGAGCACAGGGTGGACGACATATTAGGTGAAAATCGGAACGGAAAAATAAATCTGGATTGCAAAATTAAAGAACCCAGAGGCCAGGCTGCCTGAGGGAACAAGGAAGCGGGATATACCACTGTTCCTCCAAAGCAATGAAACACAGTTCTACTGCTGTCAGCCTAACCTGAAGTAGTTTGAAAAGTCCTACTGATTTTCTATACAGCTCTGAAAATCCATTATTAAAGGGTTGCAGAAAGTTTCAAAGGACTTCGGTAGCAACACCATACACGGGGGCTTAGATGTCTGCTGTCCCAGGCTTCTTTTAGGCTGAGCAAACTAGGAGCAGACTGGAGCATGGCTTCAGGTACCAGTAACACCTCTCCATGGCCTGGTGGTTGGTGCCACACTACAGTCCGCCCACCGTCCCAGTGCCCAAAGAGCAAGCGGTGCCAGGGCCCTTCTGCTGATTCATCTGACTGATGCTCCTGCTCCTGGTGATGCTCAGTGCCTCCGGTCCAACCCTTGTTCCAGCACAGCCTGTGGACCAGGCTGGGAGCCTGGGACTCGCTGTACGTGGCGCCACTTTGGCTACGGTGTGAGCTGCATGGCGAGCTGGCAGCACGGGTCTGGCGTGGACATCAAGGGCTGCACCAGACTCCCATGGCTCCGCACGGCTGCTCCGGGCCCGTGTCCTTCTCCCAGGAGCCTGGACATGACCATCTGCCCTCACTGCTGCGGGTCATTGAGATCTGCTCTCACCCACCTGCTCCCCACACAAGACTGGGGGCTGTGTCACCAGCAGGGATTATCCCTGGGGAGTTTATGCTCTGGTTCATTGGGTAACTTGGAGAAGACCATGGAGGCGATAAATTATTTGCCCAAGATCACGCAAGTGCTAAGGAGAGGAAGAGACCCCAGCTCTCTTCAGACCCTAACCATGGCACAGCAGGGACTAGCAACGCTCTTCTGCATAGTCACACCCTGCACATCAGCTTTTGGTTTGCTGCATCTACCCTACCCACTCCCCAGTACACTCTGCTGGGATGAGCTGTACTAATCTAAGATCCAGACAGGACAAAGATGGTTTTGGCTTTCCAAGAGGAAACCTGCTTGGACATGCTACGTTAACGTGTCTCAAGGTTTTACATCAGTCTAACCTGCGCAATGTTACACTAGTGCAACTATCCAGAAAGCCTCATACGACCACTCCCTGAGGGGTTTGTGCAGGGCTGTAGCAGGCTGCTGAGCAGCTCTCACATTTGATTTGGAGTGAGTACTTTTGGTAACAGAGTTTGAACAATACTTTGGGATCTATGCAGAAGAAAGCAAGGGAAATACACTCTCTGTTATGAGGCTTAATTATAACTCCTTAGGGAAACACTAAAACCCTGTCACTCAAGTACAGCTACAGTAATTAGGATCTCCTGAATTTTAGCTTACAAAGAGTTGAAAGCTGCCTGTAAAACTGAATTGCACTCTTCCCTCCTTATTTATAAAGGTCTGGCAGGGCTTTGGAAGAGACAGTGGGTAATTGTCTAACAACCGCTCTAGCTGGCCAAGAGTCAGGTTTTGGATTTCAGTTCAGCTTGAAAATAATCTTCTTAGGCCATCAGTTCCTGACAGCTCTGTTAACTGGGTGAATCTGCTGTTCCCAAAAGCCAGAGCTGAGCCACCCTAATGTGAGCACAGGTAAATCAAGAGTGATTGCAGCTCAGAGGCTGTTCTTCCACTCTGTCCTGCTGTACCTTCCCAGCCTGAGAACCATGAGACCAGCTTGGCCATTTCAGCTCTGACCTACATCCATTCCCTGCTCCCAGGCTTGGCCTCACACAAAACACAGAAAATCCTCTTCGTTCCTAACCCAAAGCAGCCCTGTGCTGACTGGCAAGAGCTTTCGCTCTTCCAGACTGCCCCTGCAGTGCTTGTCACATATGCAGACACTGCTAGCCTGTGAATTTTCATTTTCACAAGGCAGTCCTGCCATGTAAAGGACACCCAAGCCTTTCCAAGTAGCATTTCTGTGCACAAAAGGACATTCCTGGGACATGTTGTGTATTTGTTCTAGCAGGAGCTTGGCCCTAGTCCTACTCTTACTTACACCAGAACAGCCCTGCTAAGGAGCTGCATTAATTTACATTCCCACTACAGAGGGAGTACAACTCCAAAGGTCCAGGCGCTGGAGTAACCTCACTTGTTCCCTGACCCTGAACAACTGCAAACTTGGCCTTCACCTTGTTGCATGCAAGCTCGAGGCAAGTTCCACTGTATCTATTCTGCATTACTGGAGTTTGGGGCTGGCACAAATTACAGAAAGCTCGGGGCTGTCCTGATTTACAGCCAGGTGCAAGAGTCCATGTCAGCAGCACAATTCAGCAGTGAACAGCAGAAATAACACTGCCATCCTGACTGTGCCCCATCAGCCCCACAAGCCCTGGGCACCGAGAAGACAAACCCACACAAACAACACCTTCCCAGCAGGGAACTGGGCTGCCCCTACACCTCAGGAGCAAAACAGGCCACCACACTGTGCCCCTCTGCCTGAATTTTCCTGACTTGGAGGAACTAAATAGAAACCAACCGCCCATTGTCTCACACAGAAAAGCTACCTCTATTATGCACTTGGAAGATCTTATGTACTTCTAAGATTGTCTGGGGTTTTTTTCTCCTCACCTACATCAGCTTGTCTAATAAAGGATAACACCTCCTCCCACAAGCCTTGCCTTGCTTATCCACCTGCCTGAGCTGTTTACAGTGTGGCAGCAGCAAAGGCCAAAGCATGGATATTTATCTATTCCGCGAGAGCTTCAAATCTGAACATCTGCTGCAAAACAGGCTGGCACTTACAGCTCAATCACTTGGGAGTTTAGCTCCATGATTGTGTCATCAGTGCTGACAGAAATCAAGACAGCTGCTGTGTTAAATTCCCAAGGTGGGTGTTGAGGTGGGGAGTCAGGCAGAGAGAGAGAGAGAGAGAATGTGATGAATCAAGAATCAAAACAAATGGACAAAGGCCCTTTCTCTGCTCTTCTGCCCTATCCTGCACACCTCCTGGGAAAGCTGGTGTCGATGGTTTTCCCTTGCCCTCCCTCCCCACCCTGCATTCACACGCTCGCATCCTGTGGGTTTGGTACCTTCTCTGCAGCAACGGGCACCGAGGATGGGGTAAGGCTGGTGGGAGACTCCGGACGTTTTTTGTGCTTCTGTTTAGGTCTTTCTTTGTCCTTTCGACTCTGCAAAAGAAATCAGAGAGTACTGGAAGGCTAACTTTTCCTCTGCTGAGAATAGCAGTTGTAAGGGAAAAGAAAGGAGGGTGTGTAGGGGTGGATTTACAACCATACGTTCATATTCCTCTTTCCTTCTCCACCCATCCACATGAGCCCAGTATCCCTTCCCCCACACCCCAGCTTCTGGCTGGGACTGTCTCACTATCTCTAGCCCAGCTGCAGCCAACATCTGGAGTGCAGAATATCAACAGAAGCCCCCAAATCAGTTTATGGTAAGATGATAGGGAAGGACTTAGCAAGCTCTGGCTGATTTCAAGAAACCTGAGCCTTCCCCTTGCTATTTCCCCAAAGGGACTCTGCCCCCTTACCCTCGCTCTCTACCTTCTTCAAGGGTTTCTCGGATCCACCCTGTATAGACAATGGGAGAATCTGGATTTCAGCACGTGTTGCACTTGAACAGGTAAAGAGACCAGTCAGTGGAGATCTCAGAACCTAGGCTTGAACCGAACCTAGAGATCCCCCACATCTCCCCTCCCAACAGAGACAGCTGCTCTGGGTCCATCTCTGCTAACAGGAGACAGACTATTTAGTTTGATTTCTTCATCCTGTTTTTTTCTCACACTAAAACCCCAGAAAAATGGGATTCTTCAAATTGCAAAGCAAGGAAAAATCATGGCCTGGGAAACACTGAGTCCTGCCCGTCCTGATTGTATATTCTCTTGAGGACTGGACTGTAACTGAGGAGGCTGTTCTTATATAGTGCTATCTGGAAGTTTGGACTAAACTGAGAGGTAGTGAAAGGACTGAAAATGTAGGCCTGTGTGACCTCAAGTCAGTGGGGCTTGAGGATGTCCAGGCCATCTGGCGTACAGGATGGATGGATAGAAGAGCATGCTCCATCACACACTCCTGCTTCCTCCCCGTCTTCTTCAGCTGCACGCTCCCATGGGAACACACTCAGCTGACTACAGGAGCTTTTTCACGCTACTGATGTCAGCTAAAAAGACATGGCCTTCTTTACTGAAGCTGCAGAAACTTTTGTGCTGAGTTGCAAACTTCCCAGTGTGGTCACTTGCTGTCAGATAAACACCTGCATGAGATGCAGGGCTTGGAAAAATCCATCCTCTTGTCTCCGAGACCTTTTTGTGGGAAGGAATGCCTATCCTGGTACAAGCTCCCTCACATGGGTGTTTTATCCTGGAAGCTGAAATCCTCAGTCTGGACCGAAGGTGCGTTCAGAACAGAAGAGTCACGCTGAAATTCATTGACTCTCCAGAAAGATGCTGATTGCTTCCTCATGCAGGCAAAGCCCTGAGGCTACAGCTGCCAGCACATGCCAAAGATGGGATGCTGTCAGAGGAAGATGCAATTGCAGCAAATACATGAGCTCCACTGTGTGTTTTTGGAAGGGAGAGGTGAGAGTGGGACAATTAGCTTAGGAAACAATACACTAAACAGGAAAAAAAAAAAGGGGGGGGGGGGGTCTGGAGGATGGAAAGGGCAGGAGGAAAGGGCCGGAGAAGGCAGGCATGAAGTGAAGAAGAGGTGTAGCAAAAGTGCTCCAGAAATCAGCACCTTCCAGTGTGGGTTTGGGTGAATTTTCGATGCACTCGAAAAGGAGCCCCACGCTGCAGCCACCAGTGACCCCGCCAGTGTAAGCCTGCCACGACGCCACAGAAGCTTTCAATGGGACGAGCTGGTGAAACCAGGAGGCACATCCAGCCTAGAGCTTCACTGCTCTTGCTCGGTGCCCGACCAATGCTGCCAGTATCCATCACTTTATCACAAGACTCCTGGTGTTTGGCATATCTGTTAAAGCCTCGGTTGCTAGAGCTATAGTATTTTACCAGAATCTCTGGTTTCCTTTCTTCCCTTTCTTTAATACACATTTCCAGCTTTGGCAGTGAACAAGGAAAGCTTGAAAATGTGATTTCTACAGACTAAGTGCTGAAAAACAAATTAAAATTAAAACTTTACTAAATCTTATAATGTTTTAAATACATGGGGGCTTCTCATGCTATAAACTCTGTCTAAGTCTCACGGGTCTTCTAGGGCAGGAAGATGGGGAAACTGTGGCCCAGTTAGTTTAGCAGCTTGTCACAGACCACGTGCACATCAGTGTTCATTATTCCAGTAGGAGTAACAATTTGCACTCACTTAATAGCGCACTGCAGCGAGTTTCAGCGACCCGAAGAGAGGTTTTCAATATCTACATCTCATTTTACAAATGTGGAAACCAGGGCACACGGGATGAGAGAACTTGCTAAGATCTTACAGACAGTCATCCAAAAATTCAGAAAGAAAAGTCAGGGATCCCCACCCCACCTGGACACACGCTCGCCTACTTGCAGGTGCTGCCAGTGCCACTCACAGAAGCCAGAAACGGAAAACAGGAGCCAGACACGTCACTACAATACATTTTGCCAAATAACGGCACAAACCCGGGTCCTTAAACCTTCTGAATACCCCAAAGCTTATTCTCTCATTTTCACACCTTGAATCCCAAATGCATTTCAATCATGAAGTTGCAACAGGAGGGGCAAGATGCAATGCTGCAAACGCCAGTGAAACAGCACTGTAATGATTTAATTTCACGTATCATGGTCATGGTGAGACAAGGCAGAGCCAAGCCATTTTGAGTAATGACACTGAACCTACACACTTACACACACACACATGCACGCACACGTGAGGGGAAAAGCAGAAATGTCCTGATTGTCACCACAGTGAACCATAAAACCTCCCACGGTTTCATTGTGATGGCAACCACCAAACTCACATCCTCCAGCTTCAAAATCTTGGCTGTCTCCTGTTTGAAAAATCTCCCTTCGCTGTCAGCAGCGCAGAGTCTACAATGGCTAACTGAGCAGTCCCCCGGTTATACATAGGACTGTGTACATATGTACATATTCAGCGAGAACCCAGCCTGCACAATAGGGACCAGATTTCTAGCATGCCTCAGCTCCCATTTAGATGCTTGAATAAATGGTCAGGTTTTCCAAAAAGCTAAACTGGGTATTGAGCTCTTTTGAAGATCTGGCCCCGTCTACATGTGCTGAGCAACTGCACTCAAAACTATTTAGAAAATCTGTCCCACAGAGACCAGTCTTCGTGCTCTGCTCAAAGGATTGCATTGAAACCAGAGCCACCGCAGCCTGACGAGGATCTCAGCGGCACTTCTGCTGGGTGTCCCTGCACGCAGCCCCAGGCCATGCCCACAGGCACACCTTGCTCCTCCTCGTGCTTACCAAGCTCTTCTCCCTCTCCCACACCACCTCCTCTCTAGGCTCTCCGTGTCACTCCTGCTCGGGCAGAGCAGAAAACAACAGGACCGGGTACCCAGGAGCAATGTGGGCTGCAGCCAGCAGACCTAAAGCTTTGCAGAGTTGGGGTGCTCACTGCCTTGGCACACCCAGGAGCACTCATCTCCCACCCTCCAGTTACTCTCTAATGCTTTTGGGTACTCAGAAGGGCAACAGGACCCGACACCTTCTTCAATATGGCTGGAGAAACGCAGTGCCCTGTGTTACACGGGCAGGACAATTAACTCCCTTACCCCATGGACATTTTGCAGACGGGGCCAGGCTGCCCCCAACCCAAGGCACTGGTGGGAAGGTTACTTCGGTTCCCCCAGAGGCCACGGCACTGAGACAGTCAGGGTGCTCACTCACTCCTGGCTATCTTGCCTGTGTTGACAGGCCCTCAGACAACCCAGGGCATTCCCCAGCTTGCACCAGAGGCTTTTAAACGTGTGGGTTCTCTCCAGGATCAGGAAGGCTCCAAACGCTTCCTGCAAGAGCCACAGGGCGCAAAGGGAGGGGAGGGCAAGGGGACAGGGGGAAGCAGCACCCTCCCCTGCCTCTCAAGCGCCCTCTCCCCACCTGGCTTTTCTGTATCCAGCACTCCACCTCCCTGGCACACAGGCACTCTCCTCTGCAAACCCTCCTTCCAGGAAACTTGGCAGACAACACTACCACTGCCAACAGCCCAGCCTGCCCACAGAGACCTGCCTGGCTGTGCCATGAAGCAGGAGTCAGGGGAGGAGGAGGGGGGATGCACTGCGAGAGCAGGAAACCTTTCAGCACCCCCATCCCATCTTTGCAAGCAAAAGCCGAGCCCTACCTTGCAGCCGCTCGGCACTCCCTGCAGCAGGCTGGCTGGCTGGGCGAGCTGCAGTCTGCAGGGAACGTGAACCTGCCCCCAGCAACAAACTTCATGGAAAACAAACTCTCCCCATGCAGGACTGAGCAGCTGGGGCTTGGCATGTGGGCATGGAGCAGGCCAGGCCTGCAGCGGGGGGAGCGTGGCTGCATCGGGGGCGTGCCGGCGGCGACACAATCTCCCTTCGAGCTCCCCAGCGCAGGAGGAACCAAACAGGATCTCTTGCTGCCAAAAAGGGTTGCGCACAGCTCCTCTTGCTCCCCCCACCGCCGTCTCCCCTTCCCTGAGCCCCCTCTTCTAATCTGCTGGACACCAGCAATTGGATCATTAAAAGTAGACTGGGCAGGGGAAGGAGGGAGGGAAGAGCTGGGAATAGCCAAGCGGGCTCTGCTGCTCCCTCCCTCTTTCCCAGGCTCTCTGAACTCCCTCGCCCGGAGGAGGAGGCCTGGCTCTGGGCTGCAGCCATGGCAGCCGCAGTGAGGAGGAAGGCAGCACCGGGCAGAGGGACACGAAGCCCCTGCCTGCAACCTCGCTTGCACCGGGGCCGTGCTGGGGATTTCACGGGTTCGCCTTGAGACGCACTCCGCGTGCATGAGAGGTTTTACACCAGGACCCACGGCCAGCCCTCGCTGGGCTTTGCGTGCTCTCAATTAGTGCTGCACCCCCGCTAATGGAAGGATTTGCTGGGGGCAGTTAAACACCCATATAACAAGAGGTCACAGAAAGCCAGTCAAGGATGGTGTAAAACAAGGCCACTATAGCTAGATCAGAGTAGCTTTAGATCCCGTATTCCTTCCCAAAAAAAACTGCTGGTCTTGCAAGCAGCCACCTGCACCCCACTTGGAAAAAATGTCCACTTTGCCCCTCGGTGCCTGTGTGGACACAAAACTCCAAGAGGCAGACCTCCATCACCAACTCGAATGCAAACACAAAGCCCCTCACAGACCCCGCGGGTTTAGATTTCAGCCCAGTACAACTTCTCCAGTGTGCTAAATCTGCCAGGCCGGATCCTTGGCTCCTCTCCTCCGCTGGCATCAGGTCTAGGCAGATCGGCAATGGCAGCGGGGAGGCAGGCTCTGCCGTGCGTCTGCTCACATGCCGTGGGACCCGGGGCTCGTGCACTGCTCTGGCCGGTGCTAAAGGGATAAGGGGGGCAGGACAGAGACAGCCCCTGTACCCCCATAAAGTGCCCCCCGCCGTGGGTAGGGAAGCCGTTCAGGAGCTAAAGGTGTGTTACGATTGTGGAGAACTGGCTCCGTACCCAGACCTGAGGAACAACTGCAGTTGGGCTTATTTGCTCCAAGTGCCTGCCTCTTCCCTGTGTCACTGGGCAGGGACCACTCCTCTCACAGCAACGTCCCATATCCAAATTAAAAAGTTCCCTGATTTTGCTTATGGGTTCCAGGTGTTCGCTAAGAATAACACTGGACGAGTGTCTCCCTCCATGGCGTATATGCCTGAAAATGTTGTAGTGCATGTGCTCCCGTCTGCTCCTGGTGTGACAAATTTCATTCCACGGAGCATAGTAATTTTTTTTCTGTGTGTTTCAAGCAGACAATATAGGTGACAGAACATCTGTACTTCATTCAACCCCTGTGCGTCATCCAGCATTTTCTTGGTATTTAGCTATTGTTTTCTTTCTTTCTTCTTTTTTTTTTTTAAAAAAAACCAAACCAACCCTGCAAAGGCTCCCACAGGGTAGAGCACACACACTGCCATACCAACCCCAAAGAAGTAAGTGGGGCTGGTTTTGCTAAGGCCTGGTATGTTCTGAGGAAAACCCAAAGCCTGGAACTTTCCCGTTTTCAGGGCAGCACAGAAGGAAATGCTTGGGCTGGTATCATTTGTGCCTGCAAGAGGCGGGGGATGCCGACACTGGCTTGCAGTCCCACATCACAATTGTCCCTTGTTCCGCAGAGAACAAGACTCTTCACAAATGCCGAACTGTTTTGCAGCAGGGCTTAGGATTCCAAATCCCGAGTCTTTGCCATCTTACTGAAGCCATTGGGTTAAATCCTGTGCCCCTCACTCAGCCAGAGTTTTCTTCCATAAAGCCTAAGCAAACAGCCACAGCCCTGCACTGGAAGGGAGCTACCAGGCACTGAGCTCCTTCAGGAGCGGAGAGCCCTGAGCACCTGCAGCCCGGGGACTCACACACGCGCTTTGGTCTGCCGCCGAGCTATCAGCTCCCCTGCAACACCTCCAGCTCTGGGAAGACGGGACCAGCCGGCTGCACAGCTGGACAGGCTCAAGAAAAAGCTGTTCTACTTCAGGTCAGCACAGCAGCACGCCCAGTTCCCCTGAAACATGTACAATTAGATCATGCACAGCTAGTCACGTACTCCAAACCCATGTGGGAACTAACGGTTCAAGCCCCTCTTCGGGTACCCCTTCGAACGGTCTCCGTTCCCACACCGCCTCACACCCGGTCCTGCCTCCCTGCACTTCGTAACCGCTCCCAGACCTGTGAACTACCCAACACCCCTGGAAGCCGAGAGCGCCTTCCTTACCCTGCCCATCTCAGCTGCTTTGCACACCTTGTCCCCCTTTCCGTGCTGACTCCCCCTCTCTAAGTGGAAGGAGTTGATTTTGCACTTGCGCTGCGGCCCTGCCAAGCAATCCCGGCCCTGGAAGGGGCCTCCATCGGATCTGCTGCTCACAAACCCGCTGAGCCATCAGGAGGGGAGGGTGGTGAGGCAGCAGCGAGACGGAGTCTCTGCACATTTGTGAGGAACCCAGAGGCTAACAATAGTGGCAAGCACCACTGAGAAGCCTATAAATAAATCCATATTCCTCCTGTTTTCACTCTCCCCCTGGCGCTGACCTGCTTTCCAACCGAAGCCGGCAAGCAGCACCTCCCCTGCTCCTACCTGCCAGGCACGTGACTGCGCTCCCACCCCCGCCACCAGAAGCCGTGCAAATATAGAAACCCTCGCACGGTCCCCAGCCTTGGACTTGCACAGTCTGTCAGTTATAATTACAGCTGAGCTCTCCAAAGCCGCCGTCAATCACCCCGATCCTGCCCTCTCCCCCGCCCCCCCTGCCTGCTTGTTGGCTAAAAATAGCACGTTCCAGTACAGCCGTTCACCTTGTGCCAAGCGCTCGCTCCCGGTCCAGGGCACAGATGCTCTTTCTCCCTCCCGCCTCCTCCTCTCCGCGCAGCAGCTGAGCACACAAGAGGAGTAAATACTCCCCGTACGCTTTAGCCTCCTCGGCAGTAGGAAATTTACTGACTCGGTGTCGGCAGCAGGGCAGGCACCACTTTGTAAGTGAGGTTTGCCTTGTTTGCCCACGTATCAGGTACGGTTTGGGCAAGCTTCCCAAACACGTAATGGACATGGTGGGCAGCGTTTCAAACTGGATGTTGTGGGATAACCTCTGTAAATAAAGAAAGAGATGGCTTTCCTGCCCACAGAATTTATGGACTCTCAGCTGGGCATGCCAGGAGGGTGTCAGTCAGTATTAACCGGTGGCCACACTGCTTTTGAAAGCCTGGATGCCCTTGTCCCCTCGAGACTGGGCTGAGATCCATCAGGCTTAGGCCACATAACCCACTGGAGTGTCATCAGGCTGTTTCTGGATGTGGGTCACTATCATTACCGTTCAAAATCATTTATGCACTGTGGGGACGCCTACTGCAACAAGACAAAAACAAACAAACAAGAAGTAAACAGCCAGACGACTATGGCAAGACTTAAAAGAGTCACACTGCGATTTGCAGGGGTATCACCAGTTGTGTTTATACAACAAGGTAAATTTGGCTTTTGACTACAGTGGAATATATCCAGGGGTTCCCTGGTAGAGTAATTCTGGATTTCTGCTAAGACAAACCAGGATATGGCCCATAAAGTATTAAAAACTATCTGACCATACTGACAGTATCCCTGTGTAAGTTATTTCTGCTTCAGATCTCACCCCACTGCTTTGGATAGACGAGGTGCAAAAAAATCCACTACGTTGTGGATTCTTGGTATCGCAAAAGCTGTATCAAGGGGTAGGGAAGATTTCTTATTCTGTTGCCACTTGCCTTAGAACCTGAGTACTCCAAAAAGCGCGTGTCCTGCCTTTTAGGGCTATTTATTGTTATAAATAACAAATACCTCACAAGCCTCTGGCCTCCTCGTTCCTTTTGGTACAGAGCCTTCTGCACTGGAACCTGCACGCCTGTCAGAACCCAGGAGTTTGCTGGGATTCTGCCTTACATGTTCACTGCTGCTTTTCCTTGAAATATAAGCATTTGTCACATGAGTCAGTTGGTTAATTATGAACCTTGGTGTGCTGCTAACGTGTCCTGTAACACTGCAGCAGTTTTGATGGGTACGTCTTAACCAGCAGAGTTAAATAAATAACTACCGTAGCAGTCAGATCTGGCATGCAACGTTCTTCTAAAAAATTGTTTAACGAAGATAAACTATTTTGACCGGTAGACTTGAGGCAGGTGGAATCCCTGTGACTGCCTCATCTAACTAACAAAATACTACCTAGTTTATACTAATTATTGTTCTTGCCTACAATTAACCTGCTGGCCACAATGCAGATTACTAATCACTATCTTTCTGTCCTTTAAAACTTGGACTCTGTGATCTGAGGACAACGACCTCCAATTTTCTGTTCTCAAGCTGCTGCACTTAAAACCACAGCCCAAACTACTTCCACACAGATCGATTCAGTAGCTGGAAACCATAGCACAATGTCATCCTCCAAGTGGACTTGCCACAAGATGGAAAGGCAAAAGTTGCACGTTTCATAGGCATGTTCTGCCAGGACCCCTCTGGCATAATCTGAACGTGCAAACTTGGCCTCACATTCCCCACGGATGTATGGCTCTATTTGCATACGCATTTCCAGAGGCTTGTTTAAAAACGCAGCCACTATTCAGATCTCTGACTGTGAAACTCTTTTACAGAGTCAGGGCTCATCTGAGGAGCCATCGGTGCTCTCTGCACACTCTTCCCCTTCTCACCTCTACTCCATATGACGGTGATTCTCTGGATTGACAAACTCTGTGCAGATCTTACCTTCTTTGGCCTTTCGTGGTGGGATACATGCTTCTCTTGAGCAGGGGACGTGGATCGACTCCTCCTTCCAGCAATGAAGGAGCTACCTCCAGAGTGACGTGAGGTCTTCTGAGGTAAGTGGGGAAGGGGAGAGGAGGTGGAGAACGGGAGCGAGAAGAGAGAGAGAGGAAACAGTGTTCTCGAGTCCAGCTTTCACCGTTACAGCGAGCAAAGTTACAGTAAATGGCCTGTCTACCACATGCAGGACCAAACTCTTTTTGTACCAGACCCTCAGTCTGGTTCCTAAGATGGGGACCACACTGGATACCCTATTAGTAGGCTTACAAACAGCATGTAGATCTCACTCCCCAGATCTTTGGTTCTTGGTGGCCCACGCACATTGACACTTGTAAGAAGAAAGGCACAGCTGCTAAGAGACTGTTCTGTAAACAAGATGAATGGTAGCAGCGATGTTGCTTAGGCAAGCCAGTCCTCCTGAGCAGCAGTGTCCAGCTTACAGTCCTGAGTGGGGCGCGCGGGTGTGTGTGGAAGGGTGCCCCGTTCTCAGAGTCCAGGCACTAGCAGAAGTCCTGCTATCTATCTCAGCCATCAGTAAACTCGATACAGAGCTACACTTGTGTCAGATACCGAGGGTACCTGAAGGGCAGAGAAGGTGTCCTCCGGTTTGACTTTGAGGGGAAGCTCAAGACATCAGTCACTGTATGTGACAGCACTGATAAGCAGGAAGGAAAGTGGGAAAGGCCAGCAACAAAGGAGCCACTGAGACACAAAGCTGAAGTGAGAGGATCAAGTTTCCTTTTTGCTGGAGGGGGGAGAGCAGGTGCCTACTAATTATGCAGAACAGGAAAAGGGTTCCTCTCGGTACTGTAATTAATAGGGGGAAGTCCTTTCCCCCAAATATCCCTCAAAGAGCGAATGACTTCATGTCTCTTCTGGGCTGTCTCTGTCCTCAGGCAGGAGTTCTGGCTGTTCTGTGTTACACCCTCCTGCCCAGGGTGCCTGAGCTATAACCCTAACTCCCAGGAGCATCGAAGATGATGGCTGCTCTCCTTTCTTGGGACTTATCTTTCAGCCGTACAGAGTGGGTCAGGGAAGCCAAAACAGATGGGAAGAATTCAACCCCTAGTTTTGAAAATGGGTTTAAAGATGCTACAGGAAATGCAAAATAGAAGCTAACCTTTATTCCTAAGTGACTCTGACCGAATGGCTGAAAAGAGAAGCAGGCTGCAGACCTGGTTTATGTGTTGTTGGCATATCTTACTGCACTGAGCACAGGTACAATCTAGGATGAAGACGATGCCTTATATGTGACAAAAAAACTCCATTGCAGGGATGAAGAAACTCACCATTTTATTGAAGTGGTACTTGCAGTAGCCACAATATTTGACATTGTCGACTTCTAGGACTTCCTCTTCACATAAAAGGCCAGCCATCTGGGCACTGAAATACATGCAATTAGGAGGAGGATGAAGCAAATTGTATAACCAGACCACATATCCCATCAAAGGGCAAAGAATAGTTCAGGATACCCAGGCAGGGTCTTGAAGTTTCCTGTTCTGCTTGGCAAATGGTGTGCAAGGAAGGGGAAAAAAGTACAGACTGTTTTTAATTCATATTAAGATCTTCAAAATTGTCAGTACTTTTCTACCAGATTGTCTTGCAATTTTTGTTTTTCTTAAGGGAGGCCTGGGAGAGCAGTAACAATTCCACCAAAAGACATATCATGAGCAAGGAATCCATGTAAAGCTGGGAATCTCCCTGTTCTGCTGATAAGCAATGTTGTTTTCAGGCTGCAAGGGTACATGAGGATATCAGCCCTTATAATCACATCATCTAAAAGATACTCTTGCATGTGGTCTGCTGGAGAAGGAACATTCCTGGGTTGTGACTCATCTCTTCTCTTCTTGGATTCCACAGAGTCTTAGGGAAATCCCCAGCCTTCGTTCTCAGCAGGGAAGGCTCACTGGTGAAAACTCAGCCTTCCTGGGGAAGTTTCCCTCACAAACTGAGCAAGGATGAGTTACCCCTCGCACCAAATAAACCCAGGGTGATCATCCCCACGCCACCCTTTTGGTGCCGCCTCAAAGCCATAGCAGCAAAACCAATAGCTGGGGCTATTCTTGGGGCGATGCTGTGGGGAACTCACCAGGTGACATGGAAAGCTTGTCGGCAGCCGTGTCTGTTACAGGCCATGCATGCTCCGGAGGCTGCTTTGCTCTCCCTGCCCTGCTCTTCACAGATGTAGCAGGTCTGCAAAAAAATAAAAAAATTTTAAAAAAAGAAAAGTGCTCACTCAGAGGTAGACAAAGTGTCTGCTTCACTCTCACTGCTCAACAGGAGGCAAAGCCTTCAAGAACTCGTAACTCTGCGTCCAGTCATCGCCCTCCTATGACAACAGCTCTGGGTTGTTCTCAGTGGCATGCACAAAACTCACTCTTTTTCTCCCCAAATAACGACTGTGTCAGATCAAAATGTGGAGTATCCAACGTGCAACTCCAAGGCGGAGATTGGTGAAATTGCAGGGAGTTGGGGAAGAGAGAAATGGAGGACCACAAACTTATTTGCAATAATGGGGATCTACTTCGTTAGTTGAAGAAATTTGAGTACCTGGAAACTAAAATAAATTGGACAGGACATGACCCCAAAAAGCCAAGGCAGGGCAAGTACACTTGGGGCAGCAGGAGAAAGAGATGGCCTTACCTTGTTGAAGCGGTCGTGGGGTACATACTGCAGGACAATTGGCTCCATGGTGAGCACATTGGCAAACTGCACCTCCGGGATGTACAGAGCACAGACGACATGGGCCCACCCTGGGGAAGCAAACAAGACAGAGAACAGAGAGTCACATGGAGCAACCCAGAAGTCTTCAGCTCAGACAGGGCTGCAGACAAGCATGGGAGGGAGAGAAGGAAGTGTAGGAAGGGAGCCAACTTAACTTAGATGTTAGATTTGAAATACTGCTTGTTGTAACTTGGTTAGGAATAAAATCCTTTGTGGGTGAAAGATAGGCAGATACCACCTCCAGATTAAATAAGAACGCAGAGATTTCTTTGGGAAAAGTACAATGCTCGTCATTCTTAAAAGCACCCTCTCAGGACTCGAGAGCCAGAGTTGAAGACCTAAGCAAACTCAGGAAAAGCATCCAAGCAGTAAATGATGTTGATGGGACAGGTTTGATGCGTAGTCCCATGCCACTGGAAACAAAGCTCCCTTTATTAGCTGTTATCCACGGCTAAAGAAGGCTCTTTTTCAGCAAGCCAACTTAGATTAAAATCTAAATCCACCAAGACACTTCCCAAATCAGATGCGTAAGTTGAAATTCCATCTGGTCAGGACAAAACTGAGAAAGTTTGAAGGTCAGGAGCCTTTGGGGGCTGATTCATATCAGTATGGCTACTGCACTGGAAGGATTTAGCTAGAATTAGGATGGATTCACCTGGGCAGGCGGAACCAAACTCCATGATTACAGAATCACACAGCACTGTAAGTACTTGGGCTATATAATGCTGTACAGTGACGTGGTTGTAACACTTCTTGTGCCTGTCTACACAGACCTGACCAAATCTTGTAACAACGTGTTTGTTAGAAGGTGCTATGGTATTATAAAACAATCCCCCGACATGATACTCGTGCTATTGCACTAAGACTCTTGGTACTTATGACCAGCTCTAGCAGATGCTTCTACGAAATATCCTGGACTTAGGGCTTCTTCTCTAAATATGTGCTCTATCAAAATAAAGACCTCCTTGCCTAATTTAACTCTCTGTGTATTAAGGTAAGTGGCAGGTAGGTAGAGAAGCCTTTCTGAAAAATAAGGTTTTGAGAAAAATTAAGTTTGATCTATACAGCCAGTAGCATCAGTAGCTACAAGCCCTGACAACTGAAATCAGGCTCCACAGTAGTTCACAGTACCAGAGGCTGAGAAGCATCAGCAATGAACAGATAAGTCCTGCAGCGAAAAACATCTTTACTGCATCCTGGTCCCTGCTCTCAGATGGGGACTCAAGGCTGAGGCTCTGTTACCCTGAGGATCACAGCACTGCCGTGCAAGCGTGCAGCAAACAACTCTGCAACTTCCACATTTCTGTAAACAACGCCAGATCATGCACCGATTCCTGCGAGGTTAAGCTCAAGAAACTGCACGTTTCAGGGGCTGTGCTTCGATGCCAGCCAGAGGTCAGGCGGGTGTCCCTCCACCCCCCCGCCCCGGGAAAGGTCTTCTCGCCATGGAGGCTTCAGAAAGTGAAGTTTTGTAAGAAAAAGGCAAAGTGTTTTCATTCCTCTGGAGCCTCCAGCCTTCCCTTTCTGGTGACATAGGCTCAGAAATTAATTATTTTGTGCGCGAGTCCCCAGAGGCTCTGCACGACGTACCCGGCTCTGCGCAGAGGTACTCACCTCCGTTGTCAGTCCGTTTCAGGGCTCCATCTTTGTGGGGACACAGTTCACATCTCTTGAAATTAAGCAGAAACAACAAGTTTAATCTAACTCCCAGGGGCACAGGGCCAGAAAAGAGATGATTCATTTACAACATGGTTATGAAAGATGGGGCTGCTTTCAAAGAGAGGAAGTGGAAGAAGGGCTGAGAGAGGTTTGGGTGCAAAAAGACACTCTGACACAGCTCGATCTCGTCCTGTCTGACGGGGATGTATTTAAAGCCTCAGCCCAAGAGCCACAGGGCTACAAGCAAACCTTGACATTCATGGGGCTTTTTAAAAAAAAAGTTTTAGTCTTTGTGGTTGGGGAGTAAAACTGAAAACCATGACTCAGAGAGCAGAAGGCAAATAAAAAGAAGCCATTATCTATCTTTGCCTCTTCCTTTCCTTCCTTCTCTCTTTCTCTTGCGATATTTTTTCCAGTCTCATGAGAGGTGGGTGAAGCTGCCGTGACATTTTTGCTCGCAGGGCACGGGGGGCCACGGCGAGCCCGGCCCCGATGGCTGGGACTGGCGGGTGGGCACCCTGCTTCCCCCCAAACCCGGCCCCGGGAAGGGCTGAGGTGGGACAGGGAGGGCGTGAGGGGAGCGTCGGCACCGGAGAGCCCTCGCCACCCGCGAGGGTAGAGGAAGCTCCCTCAGCGCTGCCATGCTGGGTGGGAGGCTGCAGGCCCAGCGCCATGACAGGCTGTGAGGGACGGGAGCGACTCTACGCCCCTCTCTGTGCCCAGTCACTAATGGCTGCTTTTGGGGAAAACGGTGAGGGGGAGACATGCCGTCTCCTCCACCGGAGCCATGGGGCAATTGGAGATGAGCCCCCTCCACTCGGGAGATGCCCCCTCACATCAGGCCCCTCAGGGCAGGGAGGCCTCCATAGCCAGCAGCGGCCTCAAACCCACCCAAGGGTCTCCCTCATGGCCAGGGTGGGGACAGACCTCACCCCCCCACCACCACCACGGACACCCGGTGAGGGGACGGGGAGGATCCAGCCAGACAGGATGGCGAGCACCGGGGAAACCCAGTGCCACGGCCCTTGGCGCCATTCCTCGCCTCACAGCGACCGACGAGACCCTGCGCTCGTTTTTCCTCCCTCACTAATTTCAGCCCTGTCCGGCCGATATCAGCCTCCCTGTCGGCTGATCGCTACAGGAGGGCTCTCCCCCGGCCATAACGCCCTTTTGAAGCGTTGCTGGGAGGTGGGGCGGTTTTGGGGCGCGTTGCCACGCATGGGGGAACACGCTCCCAGACCTGAGGGCTCCTCCCAGACTAGGCTGCCCAAAAAACGGTCGCTGTCTTCTCATGGCATCACTCAGGGAAAATGTCTATGTGCTTTCTGTTTTGTTTGACTTAAAAAAGGGCCTGAAAACCTGCAAGGCGCAACCGTTTTCCTGCCCTAGTGGAAAGGTCCGATTTGTTAAAAAAAAAAAAACACAACAAAACACAGAATAAAACACAACACCAAAAAAACCACCTGTTTTTCTGTGAAAAAATGTGCTTCATCAGAAAGTTTTGAAATGAGGTGCCTGGCATCAAAGCGAAACGGCGGGCCATGCCGCTATGAGCACGCGGGACCTGGCGCTCTCGCCCGCCTGCGCTTCGCCGTGATCGCTCGGCTCTGGCGAGCGGAACAGGGCAGGTGCTCCACGCCCCGAAAAACACCAATGTATTGAGCAATAACTGGCCACGAGCAAAAGCCTCTGCCACCGAGTAGTCCCCGAGGACCTTCCACAACGGTGGTTTTCCTGAAGCAAGCTCAAGATTTCCTCTGCTGAAGTTTGACCTCCTGGACAGATGGGCACAATAAATCGGATTGCAATGCTATGGCAGCAGAGAGGCCCAGCCCGATCCTCCAACGTTTTTGTGGGAGTCAGGCGTGCGGGACTGTCAAACAGGCACCTTTGGCAAGCACGAAATCCCCGGGATAACGTATAAATAAGAGATGAGGGGACAAAGAGCAGTGCCGTCGTCGGCAGCCCATCTCGCTTTTCCTGCAACTTAGTTTGAAATACTGATGGATGACCACAGGAGATGTTGCTCGCTGCTCCTGGTTAGGTCCAGGCTGCCAGAGGGCTGGAGAGCTGCTCTCACAATTACTATGGGAAGCCCGGCAGAGCCAAGACAGAAAAAGAACTGGGTTAACTGAGACACTGTAATAAGAAATTTGCACTTGAAAAGGCCCCTCGCTCTTCCCTCCACCCCTCAGATCAAAGCGGCTCTCCCACCATGCGATTAGCAAAGCTCTGATTGTAACAAGAGGGGTTAACAGCTCCATCGGCCCCACACAAGACTTTTAATAGCCCTGCCTCGAAATGACAGCTAAAGCCTTCACATGATCCCTCACATGAGTGCCCTCTGGCCATTGCAGCTCACCGGGCTTCCTCGACAATTTGATTACAAAGTGGATGGGCTTTCAGTTGCTTACTGTAAGCACAATAGCGTCCACAGCATCCTTTAGGGACCTGAGCATCTGAGGAGGGGTTACGAGCAGGGATTAGTGGTATCTCTTCCTTTCATTCAACCTGCATAGGCCAAGGCAGTCTCCAGGGTTTTTATTTCAACTCTGGGAAAAGAGCGAGCTTGGTTGATTTAAACCAGGTTGCGATGGGTAAGGTTAGAGCTGCTGACCCCGTGGGGCTTCTAACTCCGGGCTCTACCACCAAGCGACTATACCTGCTGACTAAAGCCAGGGCTCCTGAGCTCTCCTTCCAAAGCTGAAGAGGGGATGGAGTCCATCTCTCTAAAGGAGAGATACGGAAATCTGGAGACCTATGTTTTAAAAAACTCGCTAAGGAGCGCAACAGTCTCCATGCCTCCATATCTCATTTTCAAAGCGAAAGTATCAATATTTAGCCAATAAATACGTTTGTTATGGACGAAGCTTGTAAACTGCTTTAAGGTTCTTCTATGAAGGCAGATGTGGGAAGAAAAACATTGTTGTTTTTCAAAGGAGTTTGCCACGCAGTCATTATGAAAGAAATACGACCATCAATTCACCCTGCTGCTGTTGTCAGTGCACTTAGCGCTCAGAGAGCAGCATCTCTCGTTCAAGATCCTCGCGGCAGCGTCTGCAGGCTGAGAATGCCCCTGTTACAGCTGGAGAAAGCCAGGCATGGAGAGATGCAGTGGAAGCCAAGGGCAGCGGGAGAGCCACACCCTCCGGCCGCGCTGGACCACGGAGCACAAATTCAAAGTGTTTTCGTAAGAGAGCCACGCACAGATCTCATAAGACCTGACTCATTTCCCTTACTCTGATCGTGCTGTTCTCTACATCAAAGAACTAGATTCTTTTTAAGTATTTACCCATCTGCGTGTCTGTTGCTATGACTGCTGGTGTTTAACTGAAAAGGTGAGGGATTTAGGTAGGAAATCATCCCCAGCTCTGCTTAGGAAGGAAGATTATCACTGTTCAGTTATTATAGTAGCAGGGCTGAATGCCACAGGACTAAATAGCATGACTGAAGCCCACCACGCATTGTCTAACAGATTTCACCGAGGACGGGTTAAAAAAGGAGCCACCTGCGGGGACATTGTTTTCTTGAGACCTCGGAGGCAGTTTGGAGTGTATAATGTGCAAGTGAGAAGTTACAGTCCTTGCAGCGAGCACAGGTGAGGAGGACTTGTGTGTACATGTACTACTATAGCTTATGCTGAACTGCAGCTAACGCTGAAGAGCTTCTCTCTGCCTACACGGTTGGGAGAGCCGGGGGAAGGAGGCCCATGAAATCCAAATTCCTTTCTTTGCTATGAAACTATCTGCAGGATGTAAAACCATTCAAAGACACATTTGATCTTCTTTACTGCAGTGCACATAAAAGCAGCATCTCACAATGGGAAAAGAGCTCAGGTCTGAAAGTCTGGTCTTGTTTACACTCCCACTTCCAATGAGGAATGAGTTAATGCAATGTAGAAAGCATGGTACAGATACCTAATTCCCCCATTCACTCATCTTTGCCAAGTTCTTCGCCCATCTGCGAAACAGATTAAACTTTTGTACTGCAGCAAGCAGAGAGCCCGGCTGAGATGGAGCACGCTATTTGCTCAGGCCTGCACAGGTCCGCAGATCCAGAGGTCACCTACATCAGCTTCGCTAGGTGTGTACTTTAGAAAAGATTTAGCTAAACCAGTTCGGAAGGCAGTGCAGGCATTAATAAATGTTGTTTGTGCTGACTGAGGCTTTCTGTGCTTAAGGAAAGCCAAAGTTTAATTTAAATCCCTCTTTAAGGAAGCGAAGGGGGGAAGCGATCTTGGATTTAGTGTATGGCAAAAGCAGCACCCATGGCATAGCTAAACCTGTTAAAGACCTACGCCCCGGCGCCTCAGCAGTTGGTTGGTGCGGCTGTATCTGATAAGGGCTCACAGGGGAAGGTATTGCAGTGTAGCCGGCGTGCTATAAACTCACAGCCTAGTTTACTGCACAAATAACTTTGCCACATAGACGGACCTAAGAGGCAGTCCTGGCCTGATTGTTTCCACTTTCCTGCCTCACCGGGAAATGCCAGAATTAATTAAGAACATTTGTGAAGCGTTCTATACTGCTAAATTGCTACTTAGACAGAAACTAAACCCTGATCTAGCTTCCTGTCATTTTCTCTGCTGTTTTACAAACTCAGAAGACTTTGTGCAGGAGACTGTTGCTGCGAGCTATGAATGCCAACCCATCCTGTCAGTCAGTATGATAACTCTGACAGTATAGCAGCATCTCAGGTGATGCCAACTTCCCTCCGCTCCAAAACTTCCTGAGGAGTTGAACAGAAAAAGCAGCAGGGAATCTGCCTTTTAGAAGAATGCCATTATTTTTCAGAAGATTGAGGTCTCTAGACTCAAAAATGTTGCCATTGATAACCTGTTTAAAAACACCTCTGGCAGCATTTTCATCAAAAATGGCTAATAGCTTTGTATAAAATTGTTTGATGCAATTATTCCTATTGTATAAACAAGATATAGCAGGTTACAGGCAGAGCTGGGATGACAATCGCGGTCGCGCTGAAATGTCAGGCACTATCACTTTTGCCAGGGGACCACGCTGCTTCCAGCAGAGACACGAAGGGCATCAAATGAACCTATTTCGTGTAAGTACAAGTGTGCTTTGTACTCACCACCCTGGCGGCTCTCTCTTGAGATTCACATTTCCGACAGAACCAGGGTCCGGTAGGAACCTGGACAATTCCATAGCAAGCTGGAAGAAAAGCAAAGAGAGTTCATTAGACCATCTTTAAATTGACTGTTTAATTTCTCAGGCATAGACAAAGTTTGCCAGAGCTGTTACCAGTCAGAGATGGGTGACAAACGCCAAAATTGCATCTATGCAGCATTTTGTTCCCCGCCTAGCTTCTAGCAACAGCAGACAGCCTTTTGCAAGAGGTCCAGTGTTAAACATTCAAGTTTTCAAATAAGCTCATGCCCAGTATGAAAAATTCCTGTGAGAATCTGGCCTAAGTGGGAATGGAGTGCTTCATAAACTGTGTCTGCTTCTGATCTAACAAAGACAAACGGAGCAGTTTCTTACCCCTTAACTTTTCAAGTGTCACTAGTGATGTAAACATAGAATTATGAAATGGATGGCTATGAAGCACCTTAACCATAATTAGGACTAAGATAAAATCTCGGCGTCATGAAGGAAACCGTCTCATTGAGAATTCAGACAGTCACCAAGCGCAACTCCCATTTATCCCGCACACCCTCGGGTCTGTAAGCCACATCCAGCCCTTCACAGCATGCTTCCAAGATCACTGAATTCAGGCTTTTTAGCACTACTCCTGGAAACGGGTTCTGTGTTAGTACAAGTCTCCAGCTGATAACCCAACAAAAGTGGTGTTCTTATCCAGCTATACCATACGTCCCTCTTGCTGTCTACACCGCTACTGATGCCCTCGGGGTCTCCCTCTGCAAGCTGCAACTCCCACTTCTTCAAAATTAGCTCCCTTCTCTGATGGGGCAGTGTTGCTTGAAGACTGTTCACCTCCTTCGGTGACCTCCTCCCTCTTAACCGTCCAAGGATGGTCGTTGTGAGTCCCGAAGGAAGCATTTCTGACCCTGAAAGGGCTCTTAGCCACCACGCAGGTGGGCTTCAAGCAACAGAGGCTGGTAAAGATGGTGGTAAGAAGTAAGGCTATGCATCTGGGGCGAGGGTATAGGAGTCTCCTAGGAAAGAACAAATTATATTTTCCTTATTCCACCTTCAGATGCGAGCTGGCGGTTGGAATGGAATCCTAGTCACTCGAGACATTTGAAACTAGGTTGGACAAAGCATCTGAAAATATCCTGCTGGAAGCAATCCTGCGATGTTCCCTGGGGGATGGACCAGACACGACCCGCAATAGGTTCTCTCCATCTCTCTAACGTCTATTATTCCGCATCAGCCAGGAAAACGAACGCAATTGTAGAGTTAAACCGAAAGAGCTGACTGCAAGATGAGCCAAGGCATATACATAAGAAAATAGAAACTACATGAAAGCATTGACAGAGGAGCCTGCCTTGGGTCCATCTTTAGCAGTGGGCTTAGGGCCAAAAGCAAGCACTCAGCTGGAGCCAGTGCGAGCTTCTGTGCCCACTGCTTCAAAAAGGAAGAAAACAAGGAAAAAAACAAGGACCAATGCAGAACATAAGTAAGGCAGAGTTGAAAGTATGACTTGTTAAACGTTCTTGACTGTCTTACTAGAGTCTTCATTTCCAATCAGATGGTTTTGTTAACACTTTTAATTTTTTACTGGAAAGATAAGATTTCTAACCATTGTCACAGAAGTGGCACTGATATTTTTAGGAATCAGCCCTAATGTGTGGCTATAATATAAGTTTAAAAAGAAATGGGGTTCTTTATTTAGCTGTACAATCATTTCAAAAGGTTAACTTTGGTTTTGTGGATATTCAAGCTGTACAGAGAGATACCAAACCCAGTGTGTGATTGCACGGAATGAGACTAGATGACCGAGATGATCCCCTACAGTGGTTTGTTTCTATTTACGAAATAAAAGCCTACCAAAACACCACACTGCTGCTAGCTTTATGAGCAGGCTTTAGAAAGAGGGTTGAAGAACATCCACTACACACTGCTGCACTCCTTATGAATTACGATATCCCAAAGGACTCTTACAAGACCTAAATAGACAGTTGTGTTTTCCAAACACACAAGCGGTGCCCTCTCTGAGACTTCTCTAACATGTTCCAACCGAACCAAAACAACGCTACGCGCCCGCTTCCCCGCCGCTGCAGCAAACGGCGGACGCATCCCGCCTCCGTACCTGTGCGGGCCCAGAAACGGGCACCCTAAGAGAATAAAAGCATCGCACACTTGAAACCGTTCTTGCAAATTTGAACTGTTCTTGCCGAACAGAAGTGTTTATATTAATCTTGGGAGTGGGCATAAGGATGCCAACGCCCTTTATCTCCCCCCGAAGAAGGGAACGATGAGGAAACCTATTCTTCACGTGGTTTGATAAGTAACGGGAAGAATGGAAGAGTGACACCAGCAAAATTAAAACCAATAGAAGCGTCCTTCCACAGAGACCCTCGTCCTGCCGGGTCACTCAGAGGCACCCTGGAGAGGCTGCCCGATGACACCCAAGCATCGCCTCCGAACGGAGAGAAATCCCCCGTCAGCTTCACTTCCTCGTTTTAACTCCCCTTTAGTCACCTGGTTGTGAGCGACTTCTTACTAAAGCCGTAAGCGTGGATACACCAAACGTAGGGAAAGGAAAAGCAAGCCCAACCTACAGACCCAGAGACCTGCGCCTGACAGGCGGGCAGAGGCAGCGCAGGACACATTCGCAGCTGGAGACGGGAGCGTGCATCGAGACACCGAGGGAGAGATTATGCAGGAAGAGGCTGGAGATGCGCTGCTAGATGGATAGGATAATAATAGATGGAAAAACAGACATGCCAGATGAGACCAGAAACCTCCGTGTTATTCAAAACAAACCAACCAGGATAATCGCCCTGCCGTTCTGCTGGGGTTGAACGAAAGCAAATCCATTTTTCTGTTTGTTTGTTTTGTTCGGAGACCCGAAGACAAACTTTCCGGCCCGATACCAGCGCGTTCGGTGCGTGCTCCGACTCACTGGAAATGCCACTGGCCCGTATCCCTGCGAGGAGGAGGGCTGCCTTCCTCCCGGCCCTTGGAGGCGGCCGCTGCGGGCCCACCG
>VZTL01010919.1:0-17745 GCA_013400535.1 Scopus umbretta
CCAATGCGCAGGGGTCTTGTCCTGCAAGATGTGATATTACAGGAGCTTCTGCCTGCTTTCCTTAGGTGTGGACACAGCAGTGATGAACTATTGGGGAGGTTTGGAAGCAGGGAGGTTACAGCACGAGGACAGGACTCGGGATTTTGGATTTCCCTTCTGGGTCTGCAAAGACTTTTGGTGTGGCCTTGGGCAAGCCATGTAATCAGCATGTGCTGGTTAATCAGTGTAGTGCCCTGGCCTGTTCAACAGGGATGATATTGTATCCTTGCTCCCATTCATAATCTATCACGTGTGTTTGGACTGCAAGGCTGTAAAAGTGGAGACTTAACAGCTTGGTGCGTAATCTCCAAAGCAAAAGAGCTTAATTCTCTGTGGAGGCCTGCAGGGCTACTATAATAAAAATAGTAAATAATGACTATAAACTACCAGGAGACAAAGAGTCCTATTGCTGCATGGCTCTTGAGACCTGAGTTTTAAATTAAAGCTTCCCAGAACACCCCGAATCGTGAGTTAAGCTACTTCCTCCATTAACCTTCCCGGCCCATTATTTGTCAGGTTAATTTCTTGGCCTATGGCCAAATTTTGTCATTTCAACAGAAAAATACTTTATTATGCACAGTTTCAGCTTGCTTATTTTATGTCAGAAACTTAATTAATTATAGTGCTAAACTGTTCATTTTGTACAACAAACATACTATTACACAGGTTGATTCAATTTTCTCTGCACAACTTCCACATTATTGGATTTCACCAGGAGCCATTTTTGCATCCCTCTCATCCAGAGTAGTACGTGGTGCTGCAAGAAGGAAAGGGAGGAGGCTCTAATGGTTTGGGCATTCATGTGAGGCTTGGAAACCTCCTTTACCTTAGGCAAAGAGCTTGCTTCTCCCTCTGATCATAGCAAGAAGCTTCCCCTGTGATATGACGTGAAACCCCACAGGTAGTGAAGCCGTAAAACCATGTCAGTGAGATGAGCTGTCTCGTTTTACTTACCGAGAAAAGTGGTGAGGAATCTGAAGTACTTTGGGCACGGCCGTACCACAACTTCTCCCACCTCTGCTTCAGGCCAGCATGTGATGTTGTCCCATTGCCTTCTGCAACCTGGGGGAAACAGAAAAACAGATGGTAGAACAAGCACAAGTGGTATCTGCTGGATGAAGCAGAGGAACCGGGGCAGAGCAGAGCAGCTGTGCAAAGGCACGTGAAGCCTACCACCTTGGTGCAAGAACCTTTTGGAAGGAAAGGCACAGAAATATTTTAATGAAATGTGTGGCTTTCAGCTACCCCAGTCCCTGAAGGTCAGCACTGGTGGTGCCTGTAATTTTCCAGAAATTGGCACAGAAAGAACAGCAGATATTTGCAAGAATCAGGCAAATCAGAGTTAATAGAGAACAGTGCCTTTTTTTAGATGAAAAAGGCAGAAATGCTTAATTAAATATCTCTCTTCCTTGCTCTTATCTCTCCCTGTTGCATTAAAACACCTGGTCTGAACATGTGAGACATGCTTCCCTTCCTTCTGTGCTTCCCCCAAACTTCTGTCACCAGCTTTTTCTTCCCCTTGAAATGAGATGATTGTGCAGGGCATGTGCTTGGCAGGAAGGGGACACTGGTGAAAATCAGGACATCAGGAGCCAAATCCCTTCTCAAGAAGCAGTTTTTCTCCTAAAAGGGGAGAAGGCGCAAAACACTCCTGGAGGCTGAGGAGGGACAGTGCTGTCTCCAGGAGATGCTCTCTATGGAAGATAGATAGGTGCAAGGTGGAACACTCTTAGCTGTGCAAACTAGGAATGAAGATATAACCAATGGAGCTAACTGCAGGGAGAAAACATAGGTGTCTGTTAAAATTAAACATTTCTAAGGATTTTCTGGATAGAATACAAAATTTCTGGGTGGAAAAAAAATGCGTGTCCTTCCTACAGAGTTATGCTGTTCTGATTTTGCCCTTTTATTTCTGCTTTCTCGAAATACATTAATGATATCCCATACATGCTGCACTGCTGAATAATGTAACATTGGCATCAAAGCCAAAAGCAGTTGGCAGACCTGAATTAAAAAAAAAAAAAAAAAATCAGACATGTTTTTCCCTCAACATATTACATATTTTAGAGTTCTTACTAGAGTTTTAAAAATATTTCTTTCCCCTTCAAATTTCCAAGAGACAGGCACTTCAATTGCTGCCTGGGTTAGATAGATGGGTTGTCAACAGACCTCATTTTTTTATAGCACCTCTGCTCTCGGTTATTTGTCATGCCCCATTAGATTGCAACACTTCCTCAAATGTGACTAACGTGTTGCTGTTAAGGTCAACAGCCTAGCAAGAGAAACTAGAATATGAAGGAGAAAGCTTTGAGAAAATACTTTTCACATGCAAGCGGAGGGAACTATGAAAACCACTGTCAAGCTGCATTTCTTGGTAATTATATCCCGATCTGAAATTCCTCCTTTAAATCATCTTTTACTACTTGAGCTAAGAAAAAGGCTGGTGTCATCATCAGTCTGTTCAGACTGAGGCAGCGTGCTGTCTCAGATCAATAAAGAGAGCACACAAAAATGCTTTGAAGCCGAAAAAGAACCCTCAGCTCTCTTTCAAAGTTATTTTACAGTTTTTTCCTTCCTTCTTTCATGAGCAAACAGAACTTTTCAAATGAAGCCTGAGGTGAGTTTATTGGAGCCTGAAAAATGGAATAACTGATGGTATCTTCTTCGTGCATGCTCTTCTGTAGCGTTCATTAAAAATCAGTTTTCAGGTTTCTAATATCAGGTGCAAAGCTCAGTTTCCACAGCGTCATACTTACCTGCCACCAAACAGCCAGCAGCTCCAAAAGTACCAAGATATTAGATTTTCTGCCCATGGAAAATAGATGATTTCATGACAGGATCTTTCATGTTCTACAATTTTTTCCTCCATCAACCTCACTAAATTAGAGTGCACCCATTGCCTCAGGACAGGTTATAATGCAAAATAAAATACAAGGTGATAGTATCAGATGGCTTCTTAAATGTCCTGAATTACACACGTTGAGAATTTTTGTGGTCTGTATCTTTGCCTGTGTTAGCATTTTTCACCACCACCTGTGATGCATGAAAAAAGCTTTCAGGTGTTCACTTTTGTATCAAAAGCTCTCTTTGACTAAAATAAAGTGAAGACACACAAGACTGGCCTTGCAAGATACACAAAGTGGATCTTTAAAAATTATTGCCTCTGTAAAGACCTCTCATATCTGCCTACTAGGTCTTCCAGAACCATTCATCCTTATTGCCTGCCCAGACATGCTCACAATATTTGTGCAGCTGCCTGGAAGGCTCCAGGTTGTAAAGGTGGGATTCATATCCCTAAATTTATTTTAAAATCTAAAAGTCAGAGGTGTAAACCTCAAGAAGCCAATGGAAACCACAGCTCTGGCTGGCAGCTCATGTCACCGTAGGATGGCTATCTAAAGTTCAGAAAATTAATTATTCTTTGGAGGTGTCCTCTTCTCTCCAATGACTAGAAGAGAGCATATATGAGTAACTCACATTTAATGAATTTGAACAATACAAAGACTGATACCTGCAAGATGCTTTGCATTTGCAGTCCAACGCTCGCTGCTCTCCCTGTAGTCATCCCATTACAACATCAGGCAAAAGTTTGTGTCTGTCCATCCAAACCAGGACACAGACAACCTTTATCAAACAGCCTTCCAGAAAATGGTTTTCTTTCTCCCAAACAGATAGACTTTACCCTGGGAAACTCCTGGGACCAGAGGACTGGCAGACAATATTCAGTCATGTCAGTGTGACAGATCAATACCTAAGAAAGCTATCTGAGGGCAGAAACAGCTGCAATGTGCCTTTGAAAAAAGAAATCCCTCTCTTCCCTGTGGCATCACTTGGCCTTCATGGATGTAATAAAGATGACAATTTGTTTTGCCTGGTCAAACTATTTTTGGTGACTGCTAAGTGCTTCTCCATTGATTAATTATAAATGTTGTCTTCTCCCTTGCGCTTAGTATCTGCAGGAAAGATGCAAAGGTATTTATCAATCCTTACCCAGGGCAGCAGGTGTAAATGAGCCATGAATACACCCACCCTTCAACTCCATTTCAATCAAAAGAACTGCTCTGCTCATTTGCTTGTTACTGAAAGCCAAGGAATACACACTGCCAAGGCCCTGCTTTGCTTTGGAAACGATCACAAGTGAGTCTGGAGAAACGGTTTAAAAATAAGTGTGTGACCTTTTCAAGACAGTAGCTTTTCCCGCATCTCAGGGTTATCAGGTACACTCTTTAAACTCTTGTAATTATAAATATAGATATGTAAAAGAGAGCATTTTCCTTTTCAGTAATTTTAACTATGACTTCCAGATACTCAGCTTTGTTCTGCTGTTGCCTGGTAGATCATGAAGTCAAAATATCTGGAGCCAAATATCTTCTTCTGGATGGCTGCAGGGAGAAATCCTTCATGACTGTAACGAAGCTGCCTTTTAACCTTTGTTCAGACAAGCAGATCAAACTGCTCATCATTGCACTGTAAGCCACACAATTAGTGCCATTACTAGCAGCCACCTCTCTCCCTCTTGAAGCAGGCTCCTGAAGTCTTGCTCAAGGAATGCTCCGGAGGCTGTTGGCCACATGCTGGAGCTCAGGTCTTTACATCCAGCAGTGGAGCCTCCCTCTTTGCAAGCCAAGTGTCCCAAGTGCAAGCCAAGGGCTGCATGAGCCTCTTCTAAGAGAAGAAGTGTCTGTAAACCACTGACACAGTCCTGGCTGCAGTGGGTTAGGAAACCCCACCACAGCTGCAGAAGGTGGTAAACTTTTCCACTGTCTCCACTGAATACGGATCAAACCTCAGGCCTTCATTTTCTCTCCTTTTAAATGGTTAATAAACAGAAAACAGGTCAATCATCATGAGGCAAAGATATAGAGTGCTTTGTGGAAATGGCAGACTAGAGCACAAAAAACATTTATTTGAGCCATATCTACACTTACAGCAAATATACGGTCAAAGCTTATCTAGGAAGCAGCACAGAATAACTTTACTTCATGAATAAACATGACTTCCAGAGCTCTGGCACGGCTCTGAGATGTGACTAGGTTTGGCTGAGGAAAGAAATGAACAGCAGTAGGCTGGTACCAGGCACTCTCCTAACCCAGGTCAACTCCCAACTCCGAAAAAAACCAAACCAACCAACCTTTCAGCACATGTCTCATTTGCACCAAATTCTCCCTAACGACTGGGGTCACTCCTGGTCTCTTCTGAAAGACATTCACACGCAAGACTTTTGCTCTTTGAATTCATGTTCAGATGCAAAGGTACCCGTTTGATGCCTGGGTTATATCGGCATCTCTGCATGCTTCTCACTACCCACAGGTAGATAACAGCAAGGCAAAGGTGCAGCTTGATTAAGCCAAGCTGAGATATCACTGGGTACCATCACAGGCTGGTGTTCTTGGAATGGAAACTCATTTTCACTCCAATTCGATATCAGCAGGCAGTTTCCAACTTCTCTGGAGTTAGGACTGTAAATAGCTATCGGGTGACATTTATTCTTCCACTGATAAGCTCAGGCAGAAGTGCAGCCTAGGTGCTCACCCGTGGTTTGCCCAGTCTGGTCTCATTATAAACAATTACCACTGCATCGACCTCCTTGTCCCCGTTCAGCACTAATCTTTCGCCTGACTGAAGAAAACAGACCCCAAAAGATGGTCCCTGCAACAATCTACTAACTTGGTTCCAGACAGGCAGCTTGGATTCAGTCACAGTGAAAGCTAGGAAAGCCCATCATGAGCCTTGGGTTACTACTACTGCCCCAGACTCCAATGAGCAGAGACTTCCAGAATCAGGGATAATCTTCTGTTTAAATCTTCAAAGTTGTACGTAATAATAGAAAATACCTTAGATCCTCTTTCTTCCATAAAACTTGTAAATTAAATGCAAATTGATTTTGCTTCTGAACCCATGGAAATTTTTAAAATTCACAACCTCCTGGGCCAAGGAGTTGCACAGCTTAAGTGTCCACTGAAAGAAAAAAATACATCCTTTTCTGAATTCACTTTGAACCTGCTCATTGCTTGTTTCATTAGGAATTGCCTAGTTCTTTTACAAAGACAGAAATATTCATAATCTAACCACAATATCCCTTTCCCTGGGGAGAAAAAACATAAAATCCTCTTTCATAGCCCTCCTCAGGCGTCTCTTTTTCATGCTGAAGTTTCCTAGCATATTTAGTTGCTTCTAGCATAGAAGCAGTTCCCTATCATTTCTCCCTTGTATCTTTTGTGTTTTTAATTCCACTCCATCCTGCCCTGCCCTGCACTTGCAGAATAGGGTTTTACCTTGTTTTTCTGGGACAGATTGGGTTTGATGGGGGCTAGAGTGGCTCCAAGCTTTCACTAAATGCATCTTTCCCACCCTTCCCTGCAAAATTCAACCCTTTCCTGCCTGTATTCACCGCTGTGCCCTCCTGCCCCCCCCCGCCCCACTCATGCATCCTGCGGGCATCTCTCCTCCCCCAGGTCCCTCTCACCACCTTTTTATTTTTAGCAACACTGACAGTCTGCTCTGAAGCTAACCCATCCCCTCAGAGCTCCCCTTTCAGCTTTCCATGGCTTTGCATTTAATTTGGGTGTTTTTTGCCTGTCATGCTGCCTGCTATCACTCCAGCGCGGTAGGCAGGATGTGACAGAGAAACCACTTAGCTGAAGGAAAACCACAATCCTGCCAGAGCATGCAAAACCCTGACGCTGTAGCATTTCTTTCCCGCCACTGATGTGTTCTTTGTGGTGCACTGATGCTCTTTTTTTCGTCCCTCAGTGAGGGATTTGCAGTCCCAGGTCAGCAGAAAATGGACTTGGGCAATCACAGAAAGGAAAAAGGATCTCCTGATTGAGGGTAAGTGAAAAGAGTTTACCTTGGTCTTTGCCTCAATATCTGCGGCAAGACAGAGATATTGATTTCATTTTTCCCACTCTGTGTACAAGCTGGAGAGTAAGAAGAACACCGTTACTTGCTATAAAAACTGGTTTGCACTTCTGCAGTGGCTTGCAGTAGAAGCTGTCCAAGCATTCGACAGGAAACGTTAAAAGATACCTTCCTAAATGTTTGCAGAAATTTGACTCAAAGACGTATGAAGGAAGCCTCACCTTAAGCCCCGAGACTGAGTCATTCTAAACAGTGTGAAAGAAATCTTCAGAGACTATTTCTGGAGGATTATTTTTAAGCATGAATATCCTATGAGTTTTCCCATCATCAACATCTACTAGACAACAAGTTAAAAAAAAAGTATTTCTAATCTTTCAGCCTTTCTTTAACCAACAAACTAAATAAAGACTTGACTTTTTTATTCCTCCAAATCACTCTTTTTAGAAATCATATTTGTGAGCTGAGCCCTTCTGCCTAATTCCAGAACATGTAAACTGAAGCAAAAGACCCAAGATTTAAGACAAAGACTTACAAAGTGAGCTGTCAAAAACATAACTTACCTCATCAACAGCATCTAAACAAGAGATAGATCTTTAGTGCTCTGACATGGAGCATGCTAAAAGGATTATGCCAGGGCTTCCTCATTCCTTGCCCAAATCCCCGTGCTCTTCCAGAAGTTATAGAGAACTGGATTTATAGAGAACCAGACTTTGAATTTAGGTACCTACTCTTCCTATACAACTTTTCTCATGTTGGCACCCCCAGACAGCAATTCATAGTGAAGATGACTAGGCTCAACCTCTAGCAATGCTTTTTTGACTGTTGGGGAGGCAAGAGTGGCTACCCTGATAATGTAAAATCTAAAATGGAACTCACCCAGGCTGTAGCTCCTCCATACCTCACTGTCTTGCCTACCAGAAGGAGAGAGGGATGTTGCAAGCAGCAAAGCATTAGAGATTTTGTGGGTCTTCCTAATTGTCCTGGTTTTGGCTGGGATGAGGTTAATTTTCTTCCTANGAAACAGGCCAAGCAAGGACAGGACATGAGTGCAGCAGCTTCACTGATGGTTCAAGTGCTGTGAGATTCAGGAGAGTTTTCTTCAATTTCCAACGTTTAGTCCAATCTGCAAGAATTCTTTGGCTTGCTTAAATGTGTATGGCAGCTTGAAGGCAGCATCGAGAGGAGAGCTCAGGAGACCTGGCCACTCTAATGAAGTGGAAACCCTCCCACAGACCAGCTCAGCTTGACTTGCTCATTCAAGGCAAACAGGCGAGTGACAGCCCCCCTTGGCAATGTGCTCATGGTTTACCAATCTGGAATAAGCTGTGGAGAGGTCTCTCCTATAGAATTATGGCATGATTAAGAGGGATTTTACCCTCTTGCTGCATTAAAGGACCTTTAAAGGACCTTCAAGACCAAATGATGTACTGGAGGAGGAGATTTTCAGCCAATACTGTGTTGCTCTTCTTCACAGTAAATATTGGACTAAGATATGACACCCCGCTGAAAAAAAGGAAGAGTAAAATGGGAGCTTCCTCTACAAACTGTAAGCCACAGACTGCCTGTGCTGCTACTAGAAAAGTACTGAAGTCCTTACACAAAGCTGGAGAGAGCTTCACCGTGTAAAATCTTCATGATCTGGCTCTTGCTTATTAAATGTGATGGAGCTTGTGCTGGAAATGTGCTTCTGATCCACAAATATAGAGGGGCATCTGCAGAAGCAGGAAAGGTTGTGTGGAAGCCCTGTACCTTAGCTCTGTAGGAAGGGACAAGAGGGACCAGAAAGCTTTGGTTTCACATGGAGGCATATTTAATGGTCAGAAGGCAAGAAAAAATAAAAGCTAAATTTGTGAGACACCAGTAATTTAAAAGCTTTCTAGAAGAGAAACTCTACGTAGGCCTGGTGGATATAAAGCATGGTACCTTTGACCTCAGCTTATCATGTTCTCCACAATTTCACTTTCCTACATTAAAAGGTCTGGATATCAAGAAATAAAGGCACCTAGATTACAGCAAGTCCAGTGCATAGTAAAATCAGTGGAAAAAATCTCCACAGCTGCAGCAGGTTTTGGATCTTGACTATATATTGTAATGGGAGTTCGGCATAACTTACAGCATATGCAATGTTTTCCAATGTACCTATCCTACGTAAAAAGGGTGGACACCATCATGAAAGTGCTCTGATACAGTCAGCAGGAAAAGAAAAATCAAAAAGATGAGGAAGGAGAGATTTCTTAACCAGAAATCTGATGGGATACAAGCCATGTCCAGAATCAAAAGCTATGATGGATTTCATCTGAGCAATTATCCAGAGCTTTGAAAATGCTTTGAATTTGCTTTCCATTGGTCTGTAGCAATGGCATTTTCTCCTCATTTTTATAACCTTTGCATAACTAAGGCTGTGTGCATTTATATATTATCCCATGCTAAAAAAAAAAACAGTAACCAAAAAGTCTGATGGCATTTAAAAATGTTACACACTCTCCAAACTAAAATAGCTTTTTCAGTACAAGACTTATGTCCACTAAATGGCTGTTAATCCCAACAAACCACAAGACAGCTGTTCCCAAGTCAAACAAACACTGCTGTTTGTTAGAAAGCTTGCAGCCTTGCAGCCAGGACATGTCAGCAACAGGCAAAACAAAAGCAAAGCCTCCACCCCTATAGCGGATTAAGGCAGAAAACAGATGTAACATCTTATCTCGTAATTGCATCTGTAGAAAGTTGAGGTCAAGGCAAAAATCAGCTCTTAGCTCTACAGGGAAGAATGATGAGGTGCTGTGTAGATCTGTGTTTGAATTTCATCCTGTTGCTGGCAGGTGTGTGGACTTCAGGTGATAGGGTAGGCTTAGACAGCAACAAACAACTGAGGAGGAACTACTTTTCAGCTGGGAGTTAACAGTCCTCAGTGGAGAGGTTCACCTTCCTTGAGCAGTGAGTTACCAAGCAAGGATGGGCAGCCAAATAACAGCTTTGTAAGGAAAACTCCTTTGGGTACTCTTGCCTCAGAAAGAGACTCATGGCCTGGAAGAATGGCCATCAACTTCTGAGGGGATCAAAACAGCCATCACAAAAGTCTGGGAGCTGCTCACATCTAAAGGGTTGAATCTGGGTTTACCATCACGGCAACATGTGCTTCCTTCTCATGTTTCACATGCCAGCTTTCCTAGGATGGTCAAGGGATGATTATCCTGTGAAAAATACAGGGCAGATTTCTTTCTTTTAAATACAGAGAGCAGGCTCCACCTCTGTAAGAGCTACAGCATGAAGTGTTGGTGGCTGGGAAGAGTCCCAGAGCAGAGGAGGAAAGCGTTAATGAAGGAAGACCATTTGGAGGTACCATGCAGCGGCCTGTCCCAACTGGGTATCATGGCCACCGTCCAATAACTGGAAGAAAAATTTCTGTTAAATAAAAGGCACCTTGACTCTGGTACTGATCCTCTAGAGACAAATGAGAGTCTGGGGTTTACAGTCTTGATGTCACATGGCTGAATTTTCTGCTCTTTTAGGAGGCCACATTGTCCAGGAATGGGGAGGACTGATGTCATATCTGGAAGTTGCCTGATGCTGTTGGTCACAGCAAGACTGAAACCCAGAGATCCTTTGTATCACCCTTCTCCACCCTGCTGTGTGCACTACCTCGTGCGCTTCAGCTGCCATCAGCCACTTGCTGCCCGCTCTAGCAATGGAGCGCCTGGAGAGCTGATGATTAGTGGATTGTCATACAATTCCGACTGACACATCATCTATCCCAGGAGGTCTTACGAAACTGGAAGGTGAGAATTCACTTGAACTTTCACAAGCAAGGAACTATTAATTATTTCTTATCTTACTGCACTATAAACAGATGGTGATGAATAAACAGACTCCTCATTTAAACTTCATTAACGTTTTTCCAGCTTGACTTTTAATTTCCATATGTTCACTGCTTCTTCTCCCATCAAACACGCCTTGGCTTTTTCAAGGGAGATTGACAAAGAACCCCAAGCTCCATATTTGGCTTTTCAAGCCAGCCTCCGCTCTAGGCTTGTGGGACCGCAAAAGCAGTTTACAGAGAATAAACAACATGGGCCATTTCCCACCTGGATTTGTCTGCACGTGGCAATGCTGATGGTGAGCTTGCAGGACTCAGCTCTATTGCCCACATCAAGTGTGAAGCATGTACAAGCCAAGCAGGTGTGAACAGTCATTGGGAGGGGGATTGGCACTATTTTTGTTCATGTTTCCTGCTTTTTTGACTTTTTGATTGGGTTTCAAATCCTGCTTGCAAGACAGACAGGTCTAGATTGCAAATATAAAGTGCAGTGCTGAAGTACTTCAGGTATCACAAGCAGTTCTACTGTAGCAGCTCCTTGATGGCTATTGGCAATTTTCAGTGACACTTAGAAAATCATCTCAGCCATTTCCATGCTACTGAACTGTGGGGAACAGATAGACTAAAAGCTGGTCTGCCTCTGTGAGATGCTGACAGCCTCCAGCTGTGAAGTTCTGAGATTGTTTCACTTACACTTAACTTCTGCAAGAATTTAGGATCCAAATCAAGTTGAAGGTCTTCCCTTTTGGAGAAAAAAAAAAGTCCCGAAAGACCATAAAGTGATGGAAGTTCAACAAAGGCAAGTGCAAAGTCCCACAGCTGGGGAGCAATAATGCCATGCACCCATACAGGCTGGAGAGTAGCTTTGCAGAGAAGGACGTGGAGGTCCTGGTGGATACCAGGTTGAACATGAGCCAGCAATGTGCCCTTGCTACAAAGAAGGTGAATGGTATCCTGGGCTGAATTGGGAGGAGTGTGGCCAGCAGGTCAAGGGAGGTGATCCTTCCCTTCTGCTCAGCAGTGGTGAGACTCATCTGGGGTGCTGGGTCCAGGTCTGGGCTCCCCAGTACATGAGAGACATGGACATACTGGAGAAAGTCCAGCAAAGGGCTGCAAAGAAGATTAAGGGACCGGAGCATCTCACATATGAGGAAAGGCTGAGAGAGCTGGGACTGTTCCACCTAGAGAAGAGAAGGCTCGGGGCGGGGTGGTGGTGGGTATCTTATCAATGTGTATAAATATCTAATAGCATTCAGAGGAAAGCAAAGAAAACAGGGAGGCAATGGGCATAGACTGAAAAACAGGAAATTCAGGAAATTCCATTTAAACATAAGATTTTTTTCCCCTGTTAACATACTTAAACACTGGAACAGGTTGTCTAGAGAGGTTGTGGAGTCTCTATACCTGGAGATATTCAAAACCCAACTGGGCATGGCCCTGAGCAACCTAGTTTGCTTGACTGTGCTTTAATCAGGGGTTTGGACTCAACAATATCAAAAGGTCCCTGCCAGCCTCAGTGATTTTGTGATACTAAGCCAAGGAACTATGTTAATAGAGAAAAGGTTCATCCCACCTGCTCAGGTCATCAGGCTCTGGTGTCAGGAGTCTTCTGTGGTTTGAAGGTCTGCCCTCTCTGTTCTTGAATATGTTCTCTCATACTCAAACTTTGATGCCATTAAAGTAAACTCCAAAACTGGGCCAGGATTCCTGTGCCCAAGTGCCACCTGATATTCCCAGCACTCTCCATGAAGGCTGTTTACTGTACGATGCCATGCTTCCTGCACAGCGGCATGGTCTCCAGAGCTGCTCATCCCACCCAAACATGAGTCACAGGACCTTGTTCAACTGCCATCCCTAAACGACTCTCCTGCTTCTGAAAGAATATCTGATTGCAGAGTGAATTGATTAGCAATAAAGGGATAAACAGATAAAGAGCTGAGCCAACCGATTTACACCCGATTGCTTTTCTTGTTTTTTTAACAAAAAAGAGAGGGTTACTTTTATTTTTTTTATTATTTCATTTGGGTGCTTCAGGTTAAGCGGAACTGTTTGTAAACTACAGCCACGGGGAGGTGAAGCTTTCTTAAAAACAAAAGCACCCCCTCCTCTGTGCTTCAGGATCATTACACAAAAAAAAGCAAGTGGAAGTCAGCTAGAAGCAACGCAGTGGTGAGACCTGCCTTGCAGCAAGCCTCTAGGAGCTCAGCCACACTTCACGCAGAGATTTACCGCCATCTGTGAGTCTGGAAAGCAAAACCCCCTTCAGCCATCCTTTCCTCCTAACCCCTGGGAGAGCTTCCCTACTGCTGTTAACTGGATTATCGGTTAAGCAGTCACTGTGTTGCATACAGATGTCCTGGCTGAAAAAGCATCCAGAGTAAAAGCCTGGTTTTCAGTGGGGCTGGGATTGCATTCTTCACTTTTGAAATATGTTTATAAGCATGGGAAAGTAAGGCAGAGGACTGAGAAGCATTATTTATTATAAGCTCCTAAAACTACTAAGTGCCTTGGAGAACCCTGGATTGTGGAATTGCTTTATTTATTTGTTTTACATTGCAGTGGTGGGAGATGCCACCAGAGAAGCAGCCCTGTACAGCCAGAGAGCAAAGAGAAGGGAAAAGAAGACAGCCCATGCAGCAACTGGGCAGCTTGCAGCCTGCAATTTCAGCAGCTGCTGGCAGCGTGCAAACTCCTATCTACAAAGCAATTCTCAAAAACTTCTCATTGCGCCTGTCCAGCAGGGCAGCAGAGCGAGCCCTTGCTGAAGGCATTCAGCTCCTGGGACTTGGCTGAACTGATCCTGCAGTTGCCCAGGCAAGACTCCCACAGCCACTGGCTGCTGGAAATTTGGGATGATCTGGGAACCTTTTGAACAATGCAGCCGAACACCCAGACCTGACCTGCTACTGGCTGCTTGCAGTACACCCATCTTTCAGAAAGCAGTGCTGCAGTCACTGATGGTGTGACTGCACCGAGATGCTGCTGAGCGCAATGTCCCAGCTGTACTGGATGATGGAGCACTGTCAGGACTCGAGCTCCTGCCTCTGCATGCCTGTTAACACCATTGCATTGCTTGGCACTAGCCTATGGGGCAATGGGGCTTTGTATATGTTAGATATAACTTGAGCATCCCCAAGGAACAACCTAAGCAGCTCCTGGGAAAACCTCATCCACAAAAATCTGCACCCAAAGTCATTGCAGATTGATGTACAATATTATGTACAGATTTACTCTGTTTTTGTAAGACTCCACCTGGAGTACTGCATTCAGCTCTGGGGCTCCAAAATAGGAAGGACATAGACCTGTTGGAGCCAGTCCAAAGGAGGGTCACAAAGATGGACAGAGGGCTGGAGCACCTTTCCTGTGATGACAGGCTGAGAGAGTTGGGGTTGTTCAGCCTGGAGAAGAGAAGGCTCTGGGGAGACCTATCGCAGCCTTCCAGTGCCTGAAGGGGGCCTACCAGAAAGCTGGAGAGGGACTTTTCACAAAGGCATGTAGGTAATCATAGAATCATAGAATCATAGAATTGTTAAGGTTGGAAAAGACCTCTGAGATCATCTAGACCAACCATCAACCCAAAACACCATGCCTACCAAACCATGTCCTGGAGTGTCACATCCACACGTTTTTTGAACACCGCCAGGGATGGGGACTCCACCGCCTCCCTGGGCAGCCTGTTCCAATGCCTCGCCACTCATTCAGGAAAGAAATTTTTCCTACTATCTAATCTAAACCTCAAATGGCTCTAAGGACAAGGGGTAAGAGCTTTAAACTGAAAGAGGGTAGATTTAGATTACATATAGGGAAGAAATTCTTCACTATGAGGGTGGTGAAGCACTGGACCAGGTTGCCCAGAGAAGCTGTGGATATGCCATCCCTGGAAGTGTTCAAGGCTGGGTGGGATGGGGCTTTGAGCAACCTGGTCTAGTGGAAGGTGTCCCTGACCATAGCAGGGGGCTTGGAACTAGATGATCTTTAAGATCCCTTCAAACCCAAACCATTCTATGATTCTATGATTCTATTTGGGAGACCAGAAGTGGAGAAGAGGCAACCTAACCTGGATGACATGAATTTTCTGTTTCGGGGTGTTATTTCTACCCACATGCATAGTAGCTTCCTGTGAATTTAAATTGTGGGTGCTGCCAAAATACTGCATTTCCTATTTCTCTCTACCCACAGTACTTTTATAAGTCCCAATCATAAAATAACTGGACACTTTTCAATTTGTTTGTCCTTACTTTACCCCTGCTAGATAGGAAAATATTAATATTTCTATTTTGAAGGAGGGAAACTAAGGCCAAGAGACCCAGGAGTCACCTTAACTGCAGCAACAGTACTGCTGTAGTTGCAAAATCTATGGATATCAAATGAGGAAAAGTCTGCAGGGAGACCAACTGTGAGACCAGCATGGAATGCGATTAAAACATGCTTAGGGTGGGAAATTAAGGCATCCACAGCTAATGATTCACATTTGCATGACATCATTACAAGCAGACATGATCTGTGTCATTCACGGTATTTTATCTGGTGCATCCCAGCATGGCCTGCCATGAGAATGGTCCACTTTCTGCAAGAAAAGCCGGACACCTCATACATAACAAAACTAGAAATTTCACCAGTCCAACACTCAAGTACATCTGTGTGTGATTCAATCCAGCAGCATTTTTTCTTTGGCTGTGTGATAAGGGGAGGACTAACCACAACTCATTTTCCAACATGTCAAAACCCACCAAAAAGTCTTCTATATCACTTCATAGAAATGGTGCAAGAGACCTCCACTGAATTGAGTTTTAGGTCCTTTAGGAACACAGTCTGCACTGAGATTGAGATGAGGCACTTTGTACATTGTCTGTTGCATTGAGCAGGGAAGAATCCTGCCACTGGCACAGTAACAGGTTTTTCAGAAGATTTTTTTGATAATGCCTCAAATTATATTGTGAGCACTCTTTGGGGGACAAAGGGCTGGAAAGATCTTCTAACAAATACCCAAGTGAAAGTTTAGCTTCCTGAAATGCAATTCTGTATGTGAACAAACAGATTCATCACTCCTAATGATGGAACTGGGACTTCACCTCATTTGGCCAAATCCCCTGCAAGCCAGTGAACACCAGGACAGGAATAATCTGGAAAGTGTGATTATTTCCAACACAGCTGAGCTGCTCACTAAGAATCCCCTCATAGTAAATGAAGATCTCATCAAAGAGGCAGGACAATCTGAACATGATTCATCACATCCTAAAAGAGATGCCTACACTTGGCCTGAATACACTAGAGCTACCTAAAATCGGGTGAAAGAAATCCCTCACCAAAAGTCATTCCCCTGCAATGGCTGTTTGCCCGTGTGAAATGAACCGGTCTCAGTCTACTTAGTCCTGATTTTAATGGTAAAGAATCCACTTCTGTATCGAATCACAATTGTCATTTTACGTCTTTACTAGTTATTTCAGCATGGAGGTAAAAGGGTAACAGGGCAGAGGGCTGCAAGGGCAGTCATGCCACTCATGAAATCCAGCCCTGTGCTGCAATACACAACGGCATCCTACACACCCTTTCATAAACTGGACATGCTCTGCCATGAAGTCAATAAAACACTCCTTCCTACAGACCTCCAGAAAGTCTGTTCAGTATCCTCTGATAGTTACAAACTTCCTTTAAAGTCCAGACTTTGACCTCACAGCCGTTTTATTCTCCTGTGTACACACTGCCAGCTTAACCTGGTCCTCCCTTCTATTTTCTCCCTAGCTGCATCTTCTGCAGCCCTTCCTATGCTGAAAAGCTAACCTCGTCTCATCAGAGGTGGTCACACTTTTGTGTCCCCTGTGTCTCTCCTGTGTCCCTGCTAAAGTCTCCTCAAACGTGGGTAACTTCACAGCTACTGAATCATGCTCCTAATACAGAATAAAGAATCTCCCACCCTGCTGATAATAAACAGCAGTCCTGTGGTCCAGGACTGCTGACACCAGGAACAGCAATTGGCACCTACTACCAACACTGAAAACACAGAGGTTTAATGTGAAAAGAAAGCATCGATTTCACCCGTGCATATACACCCACTGTAAGGAATGGGTGTTTGAAGACAAAATAGCATTAAGACGGTCATTATTGTTTATCAGTGGAAATCTACCTGCTTATCTGGAGCTGGTGATCAATCTCAGCGCTACCATCAGGTGTTCTTAATAAGTGACTAATCTATCTGACATATCAAATTGCATCTGTGATTAAGCCCCTCTGATCAATACAACTGATAATGGCTTCTAAACAAAGCTTTATTTCAGACTGTACCAAAACAGTGTGTTTCCTTATTTCCACTCATTTAATTAGAAAGGATAACAAATCGTTTATTAAACCTCAAGTGATTTTCTTTTTGCTAAAAGGATGTGGAATGCACAGAAGGCAATACACCTACCTGGCCATAAATCAAGGTATTACATTGCAGATGGCAGGGAATCTCAATTGCTTTCCATTCTCCTTCTCTGGGGAACTGACCCGAGTTAAAATTACATTTTTCCTGGGAGTTTTACTAGGACTTTTTCTTTCCAGCAATGCTCAGACTAAACAGTCGTCACCTTCATGTGATCTCATATCATCACTTTAATAAGATTTCTCCCCACCAAACTTCCCCCTCATCCCCAACTGTCAAAGTTCAAAGTTTTATTTTGCAGCTGTGCTCAGCTACATTTATCAAGTTATGCAGTCCCGCTCCAGAAAAACAGCTTTTTCTACCTACATGCACTCACGTGGTGTGCCTTGAGAACTCCAAGGGGAAAACACGCGCCACTTAGACACTTTGAAGTTACCTGTCCACACCATTTTCAAAACAGACTTCTCCATAAGATGATTCATCCATTGACAACACTTTAGAGATGCTGCTTTCTTTCTGTTGATTGCAAGGGCAGCTGTGAGTGTCTAGCCAAGAGTCAGGTATTGAGCTCTTAAATACCTACTGATGTTTTGGGGCAAATGGATGCCAACTGCTTTCCACACACCTTGCATTGTTGCCCTGGTTTCGGCTGGGGTGAAGTTAATTTTCT
>VZTL01010920.1:1113-13734 GCA_013400535.1 Scopus umbretta
AAAGCTATTCATTCTTCATGTACAATAGCTGACATTCGCTAACAATGACTAAATGCCAGATCTTTTCTATCCAGTTCTGGCACTGAATGCCTGCGTGTCTTACGACCTTAGCAGTCAACAGCTTTAAAACTTTACTGAGTTGAGACCCAGATTCTCATTTCTGCTCATAGGATTTATTCTGTTTACCCAATAACTATGTAATGGGAAAAAAAAGGCAAAACCAATCCAGTTGCACACCCAAGACCTCCTCTCGTATTCACTGCATCTCAGAGTAATGTCGTTTGGTTATTTCTGCTTCTCTCTCAAAATTAATTGTTGCACAGTAAGAAACTAACCTGCTGTTTCTGTAGGACACAGGAGGTATTAATTGAAGTCCCTTCAAAACATGGCAGACTGAAAAGATTGGCATTTCTACTATGCAACTGCCCTAAGCACTAAGGGGTGCCTGCAATCACTATTACTGTCCTTTTAAAAAGAATAAGTTCCTCTCACTTAGGTGTTTACTCCTACAACAAGCACTCCAGATTTCTGGCTCCCGAACGAAAAGATACTTACAATGTGCAGCCCTGACTCAGTCTTTCAAGCCCTGAAGAGATGTGAGATTTCAGACAAAACATTGTACACCTGGCATTTTCTGTTGACTGTTCGCTACAGCCTCCCAATGAACATGCTGTCCTCTGACCATACCTCAAAAGACAGTTTCTCCGTGAAGCACAGAGAGCTGAAGTGCTCTAACTAGGCAGACTAGGTCATTCCACTTAATTTCACTGAATTAAAATGTGTGCCTGACCATACTTGGTATATGCAGAAAAATCCAGATCACATACAGCAAAGGCAGCCAGTGACATATACATATATTTTATACATATATATATTAGGAAGGAGCATCTTCAGCTCATTTGCACAGTGGCTTCAGCACAGTATCAGGTAAAGACAGCAAAGAAAGACAGGAAGAAAAATATTTTGTAAATCGGTATTGAAAGTGACACTATAAAGGGACAAAGGGTACCTAGTAAACAAGAGACAAAGCCATTCAGATTGTAAAGCAGATTAAATTAGCTTCCCAAACCAACACAGTAACACTTTTACCATTAATCCATAGAGTTAAGTATTAGTGACAGATCGAGAGGACTGTAGAGCCAGCCACTACCTGAGTACAAGTCTACAAGCTTTTTACATGGATATCAAGAAATTGATTCACCACACTGCTGGATTTCAACCAAACAACTGGCCTACCTAAGAAAATTCCTCACAGTAAAGCACCTTTATATGATAATTGAGCTACGAGATAAGATATATGTCTATTACATAAAGTGATTATTGACTATGAGAAGCTTTCAATTTAGTAGAAAATTACTTTGTGCAAGAGCTCTCCAGAGCCAATGACAAAGGTTACATTCAGCTCTTTTGACACACAGTAAAACAGAAAGAGACTTAAACTGGCCTCCTGTATATCAAATCATCAAACAATGGAAAGAAAATTAAGTAGTGATACAATTCTTTCCATGGCTTTTCACATTCTGTCCAAAGGATAATTTCCCCCAAAAACTGTGCACTGGAAATAAAATTAGTTGAATCTGAAATTCACTGAGAGTATTACTTTTCTCACCAGTTACACATGTACTTTAAAGCACAAAGATTTAACATTATTGAAGACACAAAATTCACTGAAATAATAAGAAATTAATACAGTAATTTCTGCCAAGTTCACTGTAAAAATAAATCAGAACTAAAATTATTTCAAATCGAAGTACAAAAAGAAGAGATCTGTCACCAATTTAAAGACCATTATGAATTATTTACTTGAAATTTTTACCAACTTTATTACAGAAAATTAAAATACGGACAATAAATGGGGCAATAAGACAATCAGATAATTGAATCTAAAAAACAGGTTTCAAGGTATTTATCTCCTTGAAACTATTCAAAAGTTTTGAATTTAAATCCAAAATGGACCAAGCAGCAGGAAACTATAGATATGCTTCACAAAACCAGACAAGACTAAGGTGTCAAAGTGCTCTGCTAAGAATAGCGAGTTCTTCAGCATTTAAGAACAGACATGCTAACAAATGAGGAAATTCAGTTAAGCTGAGCAACATTCATGTTTTACCATTGCATTTTAAGTTCTCACATAAATTTTGTAATTCTTTTTAGCTGCAAAGAATGGAGATATAATCCTTCAGTATTCAGTTGGGTTATATTACGTACTCAGTAGTGCACACCTTAGACCGACTTTTCAATGGAAAACTAGAGCGTTACTATTTTCCAGGTTGTTCTTTATATAAAGGGTCTTCAAGTAGACAGTGATTTTCACTTTTTCCAATTTGCCAGCTAGTATTTTCAAAATGTTTGCATCATTTGTTTGCACTTACAGAGCAGGTTGTAATTTCTGCATGGACAAGATAACGCTCAAAGCCAGAAGTAAGTATGAAAGACCTCAAATTAACTTCTTATGACGCATTTGAATAAATTATTTTGCACCGGAAAGGAACCACACAATCATCTTAGTCTTAACAGCAAAACCATGGGTACTATCAGAAGAGGCAAGAATGAACTGATGTAAGAGAAAACAATTATTAGCATCATGCCATTTTTTCCAAATACATGATTTTTCAGACCTCAGAAAGTGAGATATTTTTAGATTGATATTGGAGCTACAGCACTAAAAGTTATTCTGTGCATGCTCTCATTTACATGTTTTTACCTCTGGCTTGAACATGCAAGATTGGGTCCTAGGATTTTTTTGTTCGTTTGTTTTGGGGTTTTTGTTTTTGTTTTTAAGAGCCAGCTTGGTACTGACAAGTGATACAAAATAAAAAAATAGAATTGAAGAACGTCCATTTTGTAAACCACAACATAAAATTAGAAATAGCAGATTTTTGTTTCAAAAGCAGAGTGCTTTTTGTGTGAAAGAAACTGATACATTGCACAATTGCTAATCTTTAACTAATACAGTTCTTTCAACTAGGAGTTGAATTTACGAAAAGATTACAGTTTACAAAAATTTACAGAAAAGTTTCATGAAAATTTTTAACAATAAAGCATTAAACCTCTAGCAGTCTTCCACTTAAAGAACATCTTAAGTCTTTCTTTTTATTTTACATTTGAATACCTTGAGAGAAAATGTGAAAAAGTAAAAGTTCACAAGACCAAAACAACGAAGAAAAATTACTGGTCCAGCAGAAAACTAAAACTTTAGCTTCCAGTCCAATGTAGTTTAGCATTCACTATTTTCATGGTAGATTTCAGGGCCAATAAGCTAATAAAATATGTATATATAGATAACAATTTTTAAAAGAGACAAATGGGCTTTTTTGTTTTCTGGGTTTGTTTTGGCTTAATTATGAGACAGTATTAGAAGAGAAAGACTACGTATCTGGAGTAAATGTGGCGTTTCTTTTAACTAGAGATGGTTTCATGAAGCAAAGTCCTGAGAAAGAAACTGAAAAGAGCAAGGCATGCAAGAATTATGTCAAATGTGAAGAAAAGGATGTTTTCAACATAGTTTTTCACCAGCAGGCATAGCCAAAGTATGTGTTATACACTTTGACAACCCTCAAATCATGTAAACCCTTAAGTTATCAGTGAGTTAATTTCTCCTAAAAAGCTGCTTGCATTTTAGCCATTTTCACAGCAGTGATAACAATAAAATATTAGAGGACCTATCACTGTAATGTTTACAATATGCAGTGTATTCAGTAGTGTTTGTCAGTTCTGAGGAACAAAGCAAGTTGCAGTAGCAAAATCACAGAAAGCAAAGCATGTACAGTTTTTACTTTGCAGAATGTCACACACTGTCCTTGTATTTCCTTGCAAAAATTACTATATCGGGTAACAGACTGATTCTTGATTTCAAGGAACAGCAGGTATAATACAGTATACTATTTCTGCGCGTTACATAGCATAACACCTTTGAACATTTAAAAGACAGTTAATGCAGAATTTAGCCAGACAGGTTTGTTATTGTTCTCTGAAGATGGCACAAAGTACTGTCTTCACTGAACGATGAAAGCTTTTGTTTTGTAAAAATGAAGTTCATGATACCGGTTTGAATGCATAATTCCTGAAATGTCTTGCTTTTGACATGCATTTTTCTCTCCATGAAGCAATATTTCTGCTGTGGTTATTGAGGGCATTTAAACAAAAAAATTCCTACTGACATTTAAACTTCTATTGTGGGCCCCCTCAGAGTCCAGATTCAGCAGGCTTTAAACATGTAAAGCCGTTCATTCATCATCCTGGAGTACTGAAGGAGTATTAGAGAAATATAGGGTAACTTCAGGAGTGGTTTTCGTTTTACTAGGGCTGAAATTGCTGGCAGTTCAGTATACAATATTATTTTATACTGCTTACATTTTACTGTGTATGTTTTGTCACTGTAGATATTTTACAAACATGATAGGCATTTCAAAAATGCTGTCATCTAATAAGTAAGGATATCTTCACTGCAGTGAAGAGATAGAAACAAGGTATTCACGGAAATGTAAATTGACATTAAACTTAGAAGTGGCCTCCCAAAAGTAAGATTGAGATGGATTACCACGACAGTGATGAAATAGAGCTTTATCCCTGTGTACCCAGTGTGCATCTTTTTCCCTGGGTAATTTGACAAGCTTTTCATGCAGCTAACACTTCTCTTTCACTGGCTTCAAACTGGCTTTCCGAAAAACCTCAAGCAGTATGCTTCTTGCGTTATTCTGAGCAAGTGTGACCACTGAGCACAGCTTTTAAGCAGATTGTGCACTAATGAAGAAACAATTTGGGGCAATCGATTGTATTTTTAATCTTAACAATACTATCTAGTTACCACATATTTTCCTCATGCTTTTCTCTTTCTAGGAGAAATGCAAGAAAGAAGGGCTGATACGCACATTTTACAATAGATCTTTTTCCAGGCTTACACAAAAAGGATTGTCTGAGACTCAGATTTGGCTTCCAAAATATCAACTTAGGAGCATTTCTGCGGGGAGGTGGAGGGCAAAGAGACAGAATCAGACAAAGAGTCAGAGAAAAGGATAGCCGCTCACAAAGCTCAGGATACAGCACTCAGGGCCGATGACAGTGAATTCAATGACAAGTTGTAAATGCAGATAACTACAATAATAGCAGAAGTACAGTCACACCTGAGAAACAGATGAGACCAAAATAGAAGAGCAAGAGGGAAGACTTGCTGGGTGGGTGGAAAAAGTCATTGTAGTTGAGTAGACAAAAGCAGCAATAGAAGATTTCTTTAGCAAAGAATTATTTACAATAGAGAGCTGCACTCTACTTATGCTATACCAAGAGTTATTAATACATAAATAGCAAATAGGATCTTCAGTATGTGATCTGAAAGCCATGAAACTCCCCGTAAGGAACAGACGGTAGAATGGCGCGTGGGTAAGTGAAAAAAAAGCAATAGAAAAATGAGTAAGCTTAAAATGTAACTACATTTTCTAAAGTTCTAAATAGAACAAATATTCTTACATGGTTTATTAGATGTACTGCATATGCAAGTGCATATATCTTGACAAGGCAGTGGAATCTCATGTCCATTACAAGGATAAAACAGAATCTGTACTCATTAAATGCGCATACTACCTAGCACAAGAAAGGCCTGTCCTGCTCTCTAACTAGATCTCAACTGTTATGGCAGAGCACAGAAGATTAAAGATAATAATTAAACCATCACAAAACCTTCTGATTCAAGAGTATAGATGATACCAAGCATGAGACAGAAGTTCTACAAATCTTTCTTCTGGTGGCAAGATTGGCTAAAGGAGATCCCACCTCCTCTCCCCTCCCAGGAGGGAATCCTACCCTTACTCTGCACCCTCAGTTGTACCAGAAAAAACTTGGGGGGCATTGAGGTGATTCAAGATACTGAGAAGTCGAGCTCTCACACAGCCCCGAATTACTCAGTTTAGGTTGGCTGTGTATATAGTCCTCTAAATAATTCAACTGAGAAGGTTGTTAAATACTAGAAATGAACAGCCAGAAAGTTGGAACAATTTAACTTTTCCATCAAGAAAAATACATATGGAACCAAGGCTTCAAATATCATGGAGAGTTTTTGAAAATCAGCTGCAAATATTCAGTTGGGAAATGACAGGAGTCTATGTGAAAGCTTTCTAATGAGGGAAAAAAAGCAAGCTTTGGAGAAAATACCAGTTTTGCTTTCTCTAATAAAGTTTCTCATTCACTGACTGAAGATAGTGACTCTCCCTTTGATTCTTTACCATTATGACAACGAGCAGCTGAACCAAAAATTGACAGAATCCTTCACAATATTACTCTACATGACACTAGCAGCAGTGTGAAATTGAGTGCGATCACAGCCCCAGTCAATTCTACTGGTTCAGGGAGTTTTCAGTTTAGGTCAATTTTATCTTCAGATCCTCATACTCTTGAATCACAAAAGTAAAGAAAACAAAGATAGAGAAAAAGTCAGTAGGAGCAAAGTCTATAAAAAAGAAACAAGGGCAGAAAATTTTAGAAATTGCTAAGAGCTCTTCCTCTCCTCCAAGAACATGAGCCCACACAGCTCGAAGTAAACTCTGTGTATATAAAGAGTAGTTCTCCCCAACCTGGCTTAAACCCAAAGAATCCCTGCACTGTTTGAGATTCAGATGCTCACTCCACATCCTCTACAGCACATCACAAGCTCTTCAAGAGGCAAACTTCATACCCAGCTTAATACTCTTAACTCAAAAAAAGAAGTAGGGTTTTGTTTCATTTAAAAAAAAAAAAAAAAATTTAAAAAATCCTTTTTCCCCCTTGTTGACTAACCTCTTTGTCCCAAGAACTTCTGGCAAGGTAGTATTTTAAAGCCGCCTTTAGCTGCTCTCTCTTCTCATCACTTTTTCTTCTTTATGTTAAATCCAATCCTCACTCCTCCAGTTCCTACTAAAAAATAACTTCTTTGTCATCCCCCTGGATTGCTGTAACAGCTGTTGCTAGTTTGCCAATCAGTCCCAGGCAATCTCCTCTTATTGTTTTTGTCATGTTTCTTTTAGAATTTTTGCATAGAAAATCAAAGCGCACATCTGAGTGAATACTCACTAAGTTACAAGTATTTACTAGTGAGTATAAGGAAGGGTAGTAAAACCTAACCCTTATTCTAACTGTGTCTCAGTGTTGCTAATCCTAGCTATTGCTGAAGTAAGCCCTAGCTAGTCAATCTTTCTTTAAAAAAAAAACAAAAAAAAAACAAAAAAAAAACCCAACCAAAACTTCATGCTACAGCACTTTACAACAATTTACAATTTCTTTTCCCAGGAACGCATAAGCCACAATAAATCTTTGCAAAGTGTGGTAAAATTAATTAGTCTTGCAGTTGCAAATGAACATATTTTACTTCCTGCTACAATGGACTAGGAATACATGTGCAGTTTAGTCTGAAAGGCAGCTAAAAATCCAATTAAATTAACACTAGCTTTTAAATGAATGGACAGTATCTTCTTACCCACAGTACCTAACTGACAGGCTGTCCTCTGCCCACGCCCTAAATTAGCAGCAGATTTGCTGAAATACAAAAAAAAAGGACAAAACTGTTAACTATCACCTCTTCTCTCCAAAGTCTGATTTCCTCTTAGACCATCAGCTAGTCTATTTCGATTCTCATCCCTGTATTTTATCCCCTTCACTAGCAAACAGGAATATTTAAAAATTACCCGGACAAGACTTGTGTGTTCCTTGAATGTGGTCTTTTATTTCAGTATAACATAAAATTAGGTTTAGCAATCTCTTCTGTCCAAGAACAAGTTATACCCCAATGAGTTACAGGGGTTAGTATGTAAGTGGAAGTGTACTACATACAGTTGCTGAGGTATGGCTCATTGCCAGCCAGAGATCCACCAAAATGAAAATTAAAGTTGTTAGGTTTCCAAAGAGAAAAGTATTAAACATATTTTGCTTCTGATAAAAGTTACACTTCATATCTCTTGTTACATCACGCTGTAGTCCTAAAATATGAGCAGGACTTGTCATCAGATTAAACATGTATGTAGTGTCTGCAGGAACAAGGCCTAAGTGGGTTTTATCAGTCGTAATGTTAGATGGTTGTCACTGCATAAATCAGTGCAATTTCAGATAATTTCATTTAACAGTTCAAATGCTTTCATCTGACATCGTACATATAATGGTCAGTCTACCATAAAGTGGAATTAGCTGCCAGGATAATGTCTCTCAGACCCGAGTTAGAGGTGTTTCAGTCCAAACTTCAACAAGCTTCATTCCTGCTGTGACCTAGGGGCACTGCCCACTGTCAATTAGCATGGCTTCATCCTTCTTTCTGCCTCACCCCACTTGCTCTGGAAGTGGATAAATACGAGCTCAGTCCTGGCTGGCTGGCTGGCTGCCTTCCCCCGTTTGCGCCCTGCTCCCAGCCCTGGGAAATGGCTGATGTTCTTTTGAACATCATTATGGCTACACCTCAGTGTCACCCTGCCCCAAGGGAGAACACGTTTACAATAAAAAGGTAGAGATCGGTGTGGGAACGGTACTTCGGCCAGAATGATTTGTCGCATTTCTCTTCAGAGGTTAAATCAATATGATTTTTAACACTACTTTAGACGGAATGATACCTGAATAAACAGAAGAACTGTCAATGCCTAGGTGTTTATCAGAAGGGAAGAGCAACTTGACTACTTCTCCTTCTACCTTCAAAATGCTCCTACTCCAAATATTCCATATGGGTCAAGATCATGCACAGTGGGATAGCCGCGAGTCTGCCCTCTACAGTCCTGCACTGTCAGTCATGATGGCATATCCTGGAATAGGGCTCACCTTTCTTGCTTTCTCCTCCCCTTGGCGGAAGTAAAAGCTTCAGCTAGCAGAAGTCTTGGGTATTGGTGCAGACAAGGACTAGAGCAGAGAACCACCACGTGTGTGACCCTACAGATTTCTGTAAGCCGGCCCCACATTCAACTAATGAAGGGAAAGCGACGCTGCTCTCATTAGACCGCTACATAGAAACACGATGAACAGATTTCCCTGTGGGGGATTGTTTAAGCCTTTTGCAGAAACACTTCCTATTGAACAGACAATGCTGAAATATGCTTGTTTTCTGCAAGTGTGTCTGCTTAGCCATGGAACTTATATTCAACAGGAGACCATTACGCTGTCATAACATTTGATTCCGCTTACATTACCTCTTAATTAACAGTGGAACATTTAGCAGCTATTAGAAGAGACATTCTCAAGAGTTCTAGATTTCAGCAGAGCTCACAAGCAGACCGCCTCTAGGTACTATACTGCAATAGTTTAAGATTAGAGATGCAATTTGAATTAACAAAACTAGTACCATCTTTGACTCATTCATGTTTCTAGAGGAAAAGTATTTGCAAATACTCCACGCTGAGCTTTCTACGTGCTGTAGTTAAAAACGCTTCCCATGCTTTAAAAGAATCTTTGCAAATTCTTTCTTACCTTATAATAGATGTACTGTTTGGGGTACAAGGTACTAGAGGAATTAAATCCTTAAAGCAATTTGTAAAGCAGATAGATTATGTCTCTAGCTAAAGTTTATTAAATAAAAGACTGGTTTTCACACAGAAGGTGTATATAGGCACATATTTAGTTATGTATCAGTACGCATGTGTGTGCTAAAGCAAGATCAGTCTTCTCTGTTTGACAAAATGTTAGTCATCAAACTAGTCCTAGCATATCCATCATTAAATTGCTAAATTCATAGTCTAGAAGTAACAGGTCCATGCGTAAAACTTAGTTTCTTTATGGAGCTGAATGAAAGAACGCAATTTCAGAAGTATGAACATATTCATAACATAACAGAGCTGCAAGTCATCTTGTACGAAATTATCTTTATTACACAAATAAAAGTGTAATTTAATGCTTTAGTCATTCTGATAATTTGCAGACCTTGACTCTGCTAAGCCTATAGAATTTATTAGTTTATAACTTCAATTGCTATCTTTAATACAGTAAAATGCTATTATAATGTTTAAACAAAGTCAACATCTATGAAGCCAACATTAAAAAAAAAAATAAAAAAAAATCCAGACATATTGGCTTCCAGAAGTCTGATTCCAGTATCTATCACAGGTAATTATTATTATTATTTTATTAGCTACACTAGAAATATTCTCAGATACTGAATTTTGTAGCCTGTTCACTTCAATGCATTAACAAATATTTTGCATCTCTGTTTCTTAAATATTAGTTTTACCTGTAATGATTTGTAATGTATGCTGTAGCTTCAAAGTCAGCCATAGGGTATTTTACTGTTATGACAGAGGCATGTGCCCAGAAGTTGACATTCCCTCATTTAACAAGCAATATGAATATGGTAATTACAGGATTTAAGAACTACCCCCCCGCCCCCAATATTAAAATTGCATTTTCCAAGATCAAAGTTTCAGGGTTTATCCATATAGAGCTGTGAGTTTAGTAAATACAACATTTATAGATACACTGCGTGGAAAACATTGGTATGTATCTTTTGGAAGTGTCAGAACAGCAGAAAGGTACTTTCAACCTACCAAGGACATTAAGTTTAATGTTAGTATTGCATGTGTTAGGATGAAAGAAAGACTTCAAGTGGTACACAATTTGGAAGTAATACAGAAGAATATGCTTAATAACACTGGAGAATCTTCTTGCATATATTTACCAATAACAAGTTGGGAAAAATTAGGGGAAAAAATACGTATATGTTCTAGAAGAATGGTATCTGTGTTTCATTAGGAGGATTTCTCAATCAGAGCTTCATTTTCTTGTAAAACTTATGCTGGTATAATTTTAATAAAATAGATGGAAAATACACGAACACAACTCCCCAAAACAGCTTTACACAATCCAGTGTGTCATGGAAAACCATTTTTAACAAGCTCTCTATTTTGGGGTCAGGGGGTTTCCCTCAAAAAAAACCCTCTTCAGAATTTTCTCACACTTTGTGGTTTATCAAAAACGCTCCATAAATCCAGATGTCAAGACATCAGTGTTTTGTAGATCTTTGATAACACATTCAGCTATCTATTCATCAGCTGTGTGGAAAGTCATACTTTTGTTTTGGAGGAAATCCAATCTTAACATTAAACCTCATCTTCATTCAAGTTAACATTTTCACAAGAATTGGGGGGGGGAAAGGTCGTTATTTTGATTCTTAGAAACCCTCGTTAAGGAAAGTATAGAATGGAATTCAAGTTCAGAAGTCAGCAGCAATGTTCCTAAGAAATATTTGAATACCTTGGCATGCAAGAATAAAGAAAGCGTTTGAGAAATGTATCTATAATAGTGAAAAGAGCAAGGTTGGGATACAACACAAAAAGACTCCTAAGTGGCAACTGTAGCATCCGACACAAGAAGAAAATAGACTAATTTTACAATTGTGAATCGAACTTTTGTGAAGCTCAGCATTTCCGCTGACCAGGGTGGCACACACTCCGAGCCCTTTCAGAGTTTACACCAGCATTTCTGGAGTTTATTTATTTCTGTATTTTTAACCTCAGAGGAAGACAAAACTATGTTGATGACACAACTCAAGACTGACTGCATAAAACATAGGTATGTAAGAGCCCATTTACAATTATGTATTATTCTCTACGGTAGTATTTAAAACAGAATAGCCTATTTAATTTGTTAAATTTAATCTCTCGTTTAATTCCATTTCGGACATTTTTCCTTCCATATGTGTCTTTGACGAAGATAGTGGGAAATATTTTCTCTGTGAAGAACAAATACAGCAAGCGTAAGATTACATTGTGTTGCTTCTTGTTACGCCAGCTTTATTACACATGACGCTGAGAAAACTTTTAGAACAAAACGCAACAAGTTTATGCAGTTACTCTATGAGTTTCTCATAGAACATTTTTAGGTTTTGCCAGAAATATGAGAGATGCGGAGAACAAAGTTTAGAAAATAAAGTTTAGCTGCGCAGAAGTTGATTTATTTATCGCTTTGTCATTGAAGTACAGTGTTTAAACTGGTACGTTATTGCTACCAAAAAAACCCCAAAAACCCACTACCTTAGCTGTTCAGTTTTGAAAGGGTGAGGAGTGTGGTTACACCATCCCTGGTCTAGTCTTCACAATACTAATCGGTAACTATTTCCAGTCGGTGTGAGTGGCATAAAGTGACATAAAACTCAAGTTCAATTACCGACTCAGTCAAATGATGTCAGTAAGAGACGGAAGAAGATTTCGCTGGGAGAAGGTTTCACTGGACAATATGCAAAATATTGCCTCCCCTTCGATCTGGCTTCACACAAATTTCTAAGGTGCCTAGCTGTATTTACCTGTCAAAGGGAAAATGATGAACATCCAGCCTTCTCTTAGCCGACGCTCTCAAACTCTGCAAAGTCTGTCCCAGTGCTGCCGGCCAAGCGATCAACTTAATTACCGCCGCCCTTTCAGACGCGTTACCATCGTTGCGATATAATTATTAAATATTCCAACACCCTACCCAGTTCCCTGGAAGAGCGGCGCTTACTATTTTAAGAAAGCCTGCCTATTTAAATGTCATTAACTATCCAATTAGTACAGTCTGCTCCTTGCGAGCTGCGGAGTACTGGGATAATCTTTTAATTGTTAACCGCTATTGAATAATTTTAGCAATTACGCTTTTCTACATTCCGTGATAATTAAGACGGACTACCCCTAGAATCTCATCTTTCTTTTTTTTTTT
>VZTL01010921.1:0-41246 GCA_013400535.1 Scopus umbretta
TGGAAGGAGAGTGGTGTTGTCTGATGTATATGAAATTATATAACTGTTCTGATTTGCAACAGCAACTTTATACACTTCCACTTGAACCCAGTTTTCTTAGGTCCAGTATGTGCTTGAAATAGGCATATGTGTGGTGAATCTTTGCATCAGAAGGTGTTCATGATTAGCTATATTCTCGAGAAAGCTGAAAATTAAGATACTTAAAAGTGTTCAAATTTTTGAAACCGACCAAAAGTTGTAGGGCAGAACTTGGTTAACAGTAGCTTTTTTTGGTTTTGTTACAGACACATGATTACTTGGGTGGGAGCATGCTCCGAGATGATGTGTATTTGCAATGGTCAGTTGTACCATGGTGTTTCTGCTTGCACAGTGTGTAGCAACTTACTGCCCTTTCACGAGGGGCTAGGATTCACTACTTAAGGGTGTTTGGGTTTTTTTTTTTTTCCAGACCATATGAGAATGCAGCTTAGATGTCCATCAGAAAATATCTGATAGGTTGTAAATTCAGTTAGCTCAGTAACTGCTTTTAAGAATATGTAACACAAACAAATTACCAGGTTATAATACAATTAAAATGCAGTTTGAAAATTAATAGGCTGTGTTTTCCTCTTCAGGGTAAAGGCACTACCCCACTTGCTCCACCACCAAAGCCTATTCGCAGAAGATTAAAATCAGAAGATGAGCTAAGACCTGAAGCTGAGGAACATACACAGAAAACAGGTGTCATAGCTGCTGTTCTTGCTTCACAGCCATCTATTCCTAGGTAACCCAAGAAGTGTATAAATACATCTGTTACTGGAAATTTTACATTTAAACAGCATACACGCTTTCTGTTCTAGGAGTTGCAAACAATTTCAATGTGTTTGAATTAGATTAACAGTTTAAAGGTTTTTGGTTTTGAAACAAGGTCATCCTAAAGCCTCTACTGCTGAGAGAACTTTTAGAGATCTTGAATTTTGGAGTGTGAACTCTTAACTTCTGCAAGTATGTTGGAAATAAGTGGTGGAGCATTAAGATGTAGCGTTTGATTTTAAATAGTGGTTGCTATGAACAGACCAAAATTTATAGTCTTTGTGTCCTAGCATGAAAGTAGATTATTATGTTAGTCACTTTGAGGTAAATGAAGGTGGTACAGTGTGTTGGGCCTTCAGAAAATTGATTATGACAAGTTTTTAAAATGTGCTTCTTGGTCTTTCATTGAAACGAAGTATGTGTGGCTTCCGTGCAAACAAACAAGGTTAATAGAGCCAGGCAGAAGAGGAAGAATTAACAGTGCAACAAGTTAAAAAAAATGAAAAGAAGATTCTGCTCATCTGAAAAAGAGGGACTGTAAATGAGATATTCTGCTAAGCAAAGAAGTAACTTATTAAAATACTTCTAATATATTCTCAGATCAGTGGGGAAAGACAAGAAGGCAATTCAGGCATCAATCAGACGTAACAAGGAAACCAACACTGTTTTGGCCAGATTGAATAGTGAACTACAGCAGCAACTAAAGGTAATTCCATAATCTTTTGTCTGTTTAAAAGAAGAGCCTGAGAGGTCAAAATGTTAATGATGCACAGTAACAGGCATCTCTACACACCAGTGATACACATAATAGAGGATTTTGATATTTTATATCAATGTTATATATTTTTATATAAAAATCGTTTCTATTCAGTAGGTTTTATAGATCATAGAATATACCTAATTGTGACAAGCTTTGTGAAATTCTGAAGGATGCTTTTACTACTACAGAACACGTTTTTCAATGTATTGATTTTCTTTCAGCTACACAAAAAATAAAAAAGCAGAAATCTTAACTTAGTATTAATAGTTCGGGGTAGCTGTTGTGGTCATCAGATACTTTAAAAACAGTGTTCAGAAGAGCAGCTGAAGTGGCCTCTTTTCTGAAGGAAAAAGCAAACCCAAAAGTCTTAATAAATTTGTAAATGTTCTGAAGCAAATGTAATAATCTGGAATATCAAATTTGCAGCTTAAGAACAATAATTTTAAATAAATAAATGTTTAATAAATAAATAAATCCACATAAACAATGTTGATCTGGATCAGCTGTTATCGTTTTGGATTTATCTGTAGGCACCATCTTAGCATCTTTCGCTATTTTTCTTACCTTAAGATATCTGATTTTAATTATCATTAAATGTAAACTTTTCTACATGTCAGTAGAATATCTTTCTTTTGTAGGATGTTCTTGAAGAGAGAATCTCCCTGGAAGTCCAACTGGAACAACTTCGACCCTTCTCTCACCTCTAAGCCTACTGCCGATAACTGTGAATTTACTAATTTTGAAAGGGGTATTGGTCTCAAAGCCTATTTAAAGATCCATGCATCTAGCTCAGTGCACTGTATTCTACATTAAATGTTGTGGTTCTGTTTTGTCAATTTGTCCACTTCTGTATTTAAGTATTTTAATTTCAGTACAGAGACAAAAAAAAACTTCTTCCTTGAATGTGACACTGCCTCTCACGTAACTTTCTGTGGGCATCCGTGATCTTTGTTGGACTTGAGTTTGCAGAGTTTTTCGCCAAAATTTCCAACTGGAATTTTTTTAGTGGTTTCTTTTTTCCCACTGAAACATCTTTGCAGAAGCGGATTGCTAATCAGTTGACTTTAAACATTAAGCACATAAACTCTTCTTTCGCTGTGGCATTTATTTTATTGTGCCAGAAAAGAGGAAAAACTAGTAATCTATCATCAGCCAATGTTACTTCCCAAGCTGCCTTTCACAATTGGAAAGTTTTTCACAATTCTAGAAGGCCTGCCTCTTTGCAATAAACCAACTTATTCAGGTTGACAGAGTTCTTGCAGGCTGTTTGCCATATCAGCTGGATTTGATTTTGTATTTTTTGTTGCATACATTATAGAGTATGTAACCACAGATTGCCAGGTGTTCGCATTTTATCCATTCATGAGCCCGATTCAGCCGCATGCATATAAAGGTTTATGGTACAATTGGTAGTCTATCAAACAGACCTTTTTCAGTCCTCCCTTTTGTGAAAAAGAGTTGGGTGTAAATCCCCGACATTAATTACACATTTCCTAAGCACCACCTGTATTTGCATGTTTCGCACATTACTTTTTAATAACAGATCACATCCACCAGTCTTCACTATAACAAATTGTATTGTCAAGTAATGTGTCAATACCTCTATGAACTTCTAATTCCCAGCAAAAAAAAAAAAAAAAGTAAAAACAAAAAATGAACAGTTTGCTTCTTAGGAATTCTGGGGTACCTTCTGTCATCTTGTTTCCAGGCCTTATTTCTCTGGCATATAGACAGGCTTCACTATTAACAGAGTTCCTCGAGTGTATCCTGCTATTCAGGTTGATGTACTGTATTAGGATTTGTTGTATATTGTATGATACACACCTTTTGATCTCATATGTAAATTTGCATTAATTGCTGACTAACAGCAGATATTCTATTTAATGGCTTCTTCTGGCTGTGGGATCATAGATGTTTAACTGCATGGATGTATCTCTGCAGAATCAGAACTAGCAATTGTGTGATTTTTACACCAATAAAACAGCACAATATTTTAATTTTGTTGATTCATCTTTACCTGGGAATTGAAACTCATTCAAATAACGGGGAGGGGTTTATTACAGGTCTGTATGGAATTTTTTGTAATTTTGTGGCATGTATGAGAAACAGTTGATCATAATCCCTTGGCCATTTTCTTCCCTCATTTTTTAGCTGTTGGTCAAAAGTGATCAAATTATCTGGTAATCTGTGGCTATACTCCTTTTGTATCCTTCTGTAAGCAAATTTAATATAGTTGTAACTTCTAAAAGGTAAATGCTAGTACTGACTTGGGTCAAAGATCTGTGTAGTTCTTTAGTCTTCATTTCTGGTTTGATTTCCTTGAGAGTTCCTTTCAAAATTAAAACTAAATGGATCGCCTGTTAGCAGTCCTTATCCTTACTGCCTCATTTCTGTGCTTAAATGAAATTCTCTCAACATCTGCTTCCCTTACAAAAGGATAGCTCGAATCAGACTTTTCCACTGGATATGCTATTTGTATAAGGTGAAAAAGAAGTATTTCTCTTTTTGGTTATCATATACAGATTGGCTAATTACGGTTAATTTTTATTATTATAACTATTCTAACACTTTTTCAAATGTCATGGAAGTGTTGCAGATGGCTTATGTACATAATCCAAAGCAAGATTCCCTGGTGTGAAGGTCATGAATGTCATAGTTGCATGAAAACAAGATAATTTCTATTTGCATGTTCTAATGGATTAAGAAATGATAGCTAAATGGGCACAAAGGTTACATATAATTTACATTTAAACTATGTCTTGCCAATTAGTAGAGAAAGTGCAGGATTTTGACTTTAAAAACCAAGATGTAACAAACACCAAACCAAAAAACCCAAAACTCAAAACAAAACTGAAAAACTTTAAAGTTGATGGACTAGTCGCTTCTATTGTAACTGCCAAGTAGCAAGAACAGTGTTTGAAAAAGTGGAAAAAGTGGGTCACTTACTGTAGTCAAATAATGTTGATTTCAAACTGACTGTATCTTGTCCATAGTTTATTTTAAAGTTAAAAATACATTTTTAAAATAAAACTATTTTCATATTAATATTTAAATATGAAGCCTATGTTTGTAGCAGCAGGATTCTTAAATCAGAATTTAACATTTTAAGCCTAAATGTAGAAAGACTTTTACATTCAAATGTGACATGTACATACTAATTTCTGTAACATCCATTAGTTAGTGTTAGTGTCTCAAGTGAAGAACTTAGGGAATCTGAGCATTTTTGCCTCTTGCCAACAAGTCTATTTTTAAGAATTTTTGTGGATTACTTTTAATGCATTATTCAGTATGTTTTAAACCATTTTTTCATGATCAGAAGAGCTTCTAACTGATAAATTACTTATGTCTTAAGAACATCACTGCCAATGATGTTCAGAAGTTACCTCACTTAGTAATGTAACCCAACTTTAATCCTTTATTCCATTTCTTTGATCTTGATTCAGCTACTTGATGCATTCTTTTTTATGAATTTAGATTGTAAGCTCTTTGGGGCAAGGAATTATGTATCATACAAGAGATGTGCTCTCTATATTGCAAATATAAATGTAGACTACTAAATAGTATGGAATGTGATTCACGTACCCAGCTAGGATGGATGGACAGCAGCATGCATTTCTGCAACACCTCCAAAATGTGTTTCTTTGGACTTTGTGACTGGAGGAGTGTCTCTCTTCTCTTTTGATTTGCATTTCCTTTGTTTCTCCTGCTAATGTACCTCTTTCTTCATTCCACCTGCTCTGAAGTTGCTTTTTTCTCCATTCATTGCCTATCTTTGGACTGCAGAGATTTCCAAACTGCAAAGGTAAAAAAGCTGAAAAGCCCCTTTTTTTGAGCAGTGTTTTAAGTCTACCCAATGTAAGCTAGTATTTTCAATTTTTTTTGTACTTCACATGCCCCTCATTTTCCTTGCAATTGTATGGTACATGAACTAGAGGATCTCATATTTCTGAAAATGTCTTTTGTGGGATAAACGAAGTTGAGGTTATAAAAACTTAAAACTAAAGAAAATAAATCTGCGGCATTGTTTCTTGTGTGAGATGTCTCTGTCCCTTATGGATGGGGTGTGCTGTGTTTCTGCCCTACCTTTAGGGCAAAGTTGAGTTACTCTCCTGGGTTCAGCTATGCACAGAGTTTGTCTCTAAATGCAACTTTATGGATGACCCAGTCTGAATCACTTTCTCCTAAAAGGAAAAAAAAACAAAACACCAAAACCCACACCTCGCTGTCTCCCTTACTCATTCTAGTCTTAGTTTCTAGTAGAGTGTAGTTTCATGAAATGGTAATATGTTACAAAACCATGTTACTCCCAAGTGAGTAATAACAACGCAATTCTTACTCGGTGTGGAAGACTGAAAAACAACTTCTGTGTTTTAAACATATTTGCGTGCTGAAGATGCTTAAATACTTTACAAAGCAGTCCATGTGCGGCTGAGTATTCGGTTGTACTCCCCAAAGTTCCATTTTTTGAGACGTACAACTTAATTTCTTAAGCAGAATTCCAGCATGTTTTGCCATGCATATTGATGTACTAATAATTTATAATACAGCTCTCTAGAAGAATATACGTGAAAACCAAGGACTTTATTCTCTAGTAAAAAAATTGTTATGTTCTCTTAATAGTCTCTGAAAACAACTAACTAGCGGTTGTATAGGGACAATGTTAAAAATGTCTGTATACTAATAACCAAATGAGACTACACTGTTGTCCTGATAATTAATACCAAAGCAAAATATAAACATTTTTTTCACAGGAGTCTTTGAATTAATTGCTTTTCCAAATTCAGTTATGCATTTGGGGCGGAGGGTTTAATACCATGTCGTTTCCTTTCAGTAATATTTCTCTAAATTGGCCAAATGGGCTTTAAAGGTGCAATTCCTGCTTTAAAGCTAGATTGTATGCTAGTTATACCTAAAGCATACACTGCTGATTGTACGTTAACTGTACCTAGTTGTACACTAATAGTGTACTCCAAAGTGATTTTACAGTACTTTTCTTCCAGCTTACTGATACATAGGTATTCAATGTCTTGGATTTAAGTTATTGTCAGAAACAGCCCTTGTTTCGTTATAATACTCAAAAATTCAGAATTGTAACTCTATGAAATAGTAAGTTTGTGATCTCACAGCTTATATCCAAAGTTTTAAGACACCTGTTAGTACTGTTTGTTGCACTTTGACAGCGTACTGTAACACAGAAAGCTACGTGAATTCTCTTCCATCTCTGGTAGAATATGCTCTTGATACACACAGCTAGTAAAAATGGATCTAATCTGGAAGCGGTTGAAATTACTCTGACATTTTGACTGGTCTTGAGTATGAGTGACCCAGGAAATGAGCAAAACATCATCAACAGTGAAAGCAATTTAACCTGACGTTCGGTGGTGTATTGATGAAACCCCAAATGCTAGCAATACTGCTGTTGAACCTTACGTGACCGGAGTATTTGTTTCCCAGTCTACTGAGGAGCTCACAGGGATAGAGATACATCCTACTCTACGATGTATGTAAACTCTTGGATATATCCCGTATGGCAGCAATGGCGGCTTTTGCTTTCTGTCATCTAACTTTAGAAGTCTAACTGTATTTCTCTTTGGCTCGAATAAGACTGCATTTGAACTGACGGAAGAGGGTGTGGTGCCTGGGGTAGAACCAGTTAAATGTAAGAAACGGCACTTTGCGTCGGGAATGTCTTCTGCGAGGAGCCTGTTGTCTTTGGTATCCGTTCAAAAGGCAAGTAAAGACTAGCGTTTGAAAGAACAGTTGCGTATTGAGCACGGAGGCATGAAATCAGTGATTTGCCCTGATGGGCAGCTGGGGGGGCAGGGAGTAGACCAAGCATTACAACAGCTGCTGTAAACTGTAGACACTTGTATCTATGAACACTTGCTAGGGGCTTCTGAAGGCCTAGCGTAGGTGATTGGCTGTGTCAGACTTAGCAAATAGGTATGTATAGTAGGCAGCTTCAGCGAGAGATGATTTCTCGGCAGATGTTGAAGGAAATACTTTTGGGAACACCTATGGTGTCTTAGGAGCGTGTTTCACTTAACTGCCGTGCAGTTCAGCACTCTGTACTAACTGCTGTCGTGCCTTATTTTGCAGATCTTGAACTGATAGAAAGCTTGAGATCAGTACAAGTATGAAAATACAGTATGTGTTTCAAGAAAAAGATGATGAAAGGAATTTACAGGAAGTTGTAATTCAGCGTATTCTGTCAGAAAATGCAGAAGTGACGTGCGCCCAACTTTAATGTCTCTTCTATAATGTATCCCTGCCTTTAGAAGAAGAGTGCTGCGATTTACAACAAACCCTTCTCCTAGAGCTTCAATCCCATGGTCTTTCACTGCCCTCATGAAGGAACTTAGTCACCTGCTTTCGGATCAGAAGGAACCAAGAGGTCATAGAAGAATCAAGAGGTCCTTTTGCTGTATAAGGGTACTTAAAAGGAATATATTCCTTGGTGTGCTCTGCACTTTGTATTTGGGGATAAAGTAGTGTCAAAGCAAGAAAATTCGCGTGGAAAAGCAGCGTTAATTCACATGTCATTTTATCAAAATGAAGAGGCTGATGATTTTGATGGATTTTATGGTTTCTACCAAGTTGCTTCCATAGGTGGACTCACTAACCAAGAAACATGCTAAAATTGATAATCTCTTAGAACTTTTCATGGCAAAAGTATCAAGTATCACAAAAGCTTTCGTGAATGCTTTTTTTTATACTTTTCTCCTGTATCCTTTTCAAAAAATGGAACCCTTTGAAGTTTTCAGACTTCGTTTTTGCACATAACCGTGCATGTAGAATAGTCGGAAAAGTTTTGTTGTGGAAAAAAAATGTATCCATTGATTTAAGTGGGGTTGTATTTCAACTGCTGTTAGCTCAAGAGTGTCTTGATCTGAATTAATACTAAGTGAGTACTGCCAGAAATTGAACTGAAAATAGATATAGGATGTTGATTCTAAGCTGGAATTCTGGGTTTAAGATTTTGATAAGGATGGCATTATGATGTATTATTTTACATATTATTTTACATTTGTGTCCTCACACTTTAAAGCCAACAGTAAGGATTAGAGAAAAATGGGGGCGAATAGATTGAATGCTGGATCCAAAGGAAGCTTGCAACTGTGTGTATCGGTATCTGTAGATGTAGTGCTATTGTCCAGCTCGGGTACCTGATGCTATGTTGATACTATGTGCTTAACTATGAATCTGAATACGTATTTACCTAGTCTGTTTACGCTAGGTAGGAATAGGGCTGAGATTTGCAATGATAGGCTCTTGCATAATAGCATACGATTTTATGCTGCGTCCACATGTTTGGATGATCAAGCTGGTAATTTCAAAATTAACTTACTGAGCGAGCTTTTCGGTGAATTATGTGAATTTCTGTGTGATCCTCCCTTGGGCATGTCAGTTTACCAATAGGCATGTGAAATTGTGCATGCGTGCGGCTTTCTTGCTGAGCAAGTCTGTATTTTAAGTGCATTCCTGAAACCTTGAGGTGAAGGTCCAATCTGATGCAAACTTGTAGTAGTACAGTACATCTAGTTGCTGTGAAGCTGCGCGAAGTTAATAGTCTTAATACAAAATTCATTCTTGTTTCGTCTGGATTTACAGTCTGCTTGTAGTTGTCTTTAGAAAATATCATTCCTGACATGGGATCTTGTGGAATCAAACCTTCGTTCAAACTAATTCTTCTATCAAACAAGGTGCAAGAAGTTCCTTTTCATTTCCAGCATGATAAACGTGGACTTCGGTTGTCAATCTCAACTTTACCCTGCAAAGTACTGAGTCTGCAGACTAAAGCATGTTGCTGAAGGAGTTCGTACGTGTTTGAAGGGGTAGACTGAACTTAGCAATTTGCTTAAGGTCTGGGCTGACTTTACTCTGGAAGTGTTTCTGTCAGGATATCTAAGATCTGCCTAGATTTTAAGTGAGAACAAAAGAAATTGTCCTGTACAACGTAAGCCAAGTTAGGTGAGCTTTTCAGACTTTTTAAAAACTAGTTTTACTGATTTAAAAACATTTCCAGCCTACTTTCTAGACTGGTCGTTAGCATGTGTTTGTAGTATTCAGACTAGCTATTCTTTTTCATTCTTGAGTTCGGAGCTAACCCGGTGAGAGGGTTCTGGTTTTGTTTTTAAGATCCTCAGGATCTCTCTGAACATATTCAAGACACTTTATAAATGTACAGCTTTCAAACCTTGTTTGATTCGGTAGCCTCTTCAGCCCCTTGGCTACTGTTCTGAATGTATTAAGATGCTGTTGTGGTTTAACCCCGATCGGCAACCAAGCACCACACAGCCGCTCGCTCACCCTCCCCCTGCCCCGGCGGGATGGGGGAGAGAACTGGGAAAAAAAACCTAAAACCCGTGGGTTGAGATAAAGGCAGTTTAATAGGACAGCAGAGAAAGAGAAAATAATAATAATAATGATAATAATGATGAAAGAATATACAAAACAAGTGATGCACAATGCAATTGCTCACCACCCGCTGACCGATGCCCAGCCTTTCCCCGAGCAGCGATCGCTGCCCCCCCGGCCAACTCCCCCAGTTTCTATACTGAGCGTGACGCCGTATGGTATGGAATAGCCCTGTGGCCAGTTTGGGTCAGCTGTCCTGGCTGTGCCCCCTCCCAGCTTCTTGTGCCCCTGGCAGAGCATGGGGAGCTGAAAACTCCTTGATTAGTGTAAGCACTACTGAGCAACAACTAAAACACCAGCGTGTGATCAGCATTGTTCTCATACTAAGTTCAAAACACAGCACTGCAGCAGCTACTACAAAGAAAATGAACTAAGCTGAAACCAGGACAGATGCTTATAACTTTTAGCCTGTACAAAGTAAGAAAAAGACCTTTTCCCAACTAGGGTGCATATTCTTTCTTGTAAAACCAGTGAAAGTTTAGGTAGGGCTGCCAAGGTTACATTTTGAACCAGCTGAATTGCCAACTTTAAAATAAACGCTTACTTTTTTCTTGTCATTTCTGTGGCATTTTTTATTTTACATTAAATTCGATTGAAAATCCTGACAGAAATTGAAACAATTGTTATTTGTTGCAATGGTAGCCTGAATGGTTTTAACCTGGAATGCCGATTTTAATTTTCTTCTAACACAGCCCTATATTCATTTACAGGAGCATTGCAATTTTAAAGGTTCCATATAAACGTTTCTTGTATTGGGACGTGCTTAACTGTTAGACTGTATTTGTTCTAGTATTTTGAAATTTTCTGTCTTTTCAGTATTTCGGCCTTTGGCTTAGTGCTGCAATATTGCATTGATCGGGGTGGTCAGATTATTTGCAAGCTACTCTTGCATTCTCTCTGGTCCCAGTCTTCCAGTTTGTGGGAAGATTTAGTTTGTTCTCAGTTGTTTCATATTCTGGTTTTTGATGGTTTAGTACTATTAAAGACCTGTATGTTGGAGGTCTCGTACTAACGGTGGTATTTCTAAATGGGGAGGAGGGGGGAATAATGATCTGTTACAATGATTAACTTTTTAAGATTCAAAATTTAGATCTAACGTGAGCCACTAGAAAAGTCATATGGAAGTTTTTTGACTTAGAATAGAGAGATTTACAGCTCTCGTGGAAGTGTGGCACAAGTCTCTGTGTAAAGCCGTATTTCAGGAAAGTTCAGTGCTAATACGGAAATCTGCCACGTCGGGTTTCATTGCAGAATCAGAGCCGCAGTCATTTCTGAGGCATGGGAGCTCTTGACTTGTGTTATATTTTGCTGCTACAGGTGGTCATTAAAGAAAAGAACAACAGCAGCCTTCCAGGGAGAGGGGTGTGAAACGCCACCAGCGTGGGCAAAATGGGAGTGACGGCTCCCAGGTCAGTCCAGTGCCCCAGGTGGCATTAGAGCTTCCGGTCACTTGCGATGACGGATACTATCTCGGCAGCTCTCTTGAGCAGATTCTTGCTTTTTCTGTCTTAGTTGCTAGGGCACACTTAGTCAGTTGTAAGGTCATGGTATCAGAGAAGACCGCTTGAACCTTACCACGACTTCAGATGCTGCTTTCCATGGAATAAAATAAACCTTCTTCACAATTTCCAGTGTTTGCACCGAGCTCTTCTCACTTGTGAGCAGCTCCCTGGCAAGCTTGGTTCACGTGGCTGCTGTGTCTTCACCCTAAAGTCTGAGTTAGTTGTTTCAGACAGCAACTTTGAAATAGAAGGTCTGTGACTGGTGGCGGTTTAGAACAATGCACTAAGGGGATAAGCAGAATTGCTTTACATAGCTTGGGAAGAAACAAATTTTATTTTTTAACGCTTGCGTAATTGTAAAACAGAAGGGTGATGGCCTCATAATTGAAAAGTTGTCCTGCAGTTATCCAGGTACCCCTGTAATGCAGAGATCCTGAAAATACCTTGTGGTGTTTGCTAAGTAAATACAGGGCAAGCTGTCAAATCAACAACTTAAACTTGAGTTTACAACTGTTTAGCAGCCCTGGGCGTCAGCGAAATACTTTTAATAAAAAATTTTAATTTTTTTTCTAGGATAGATCAGAAGTTGTAGCAAAAATGTCGTGTTAATGGTGTTTGAAGAAAGGTGTATTTTCTGCGTTCCTGCACAGAGCAGGATTTTTCACTCTGAGGCTGAATAAAATTTTGGTGCTGTTAAGTCGGTAGTGTTAAATTTCTGTAGTGTTAAGGACTGACAGCTGACATGCAGCGCCACCTCAAGTTTCACTTTGTTCTGATGATGGTTTAAAGGACAAAATGATTTTAAAAACATCCTTTTTTTTTCTCTATAATATCTATAGATGTTCTTCCTTTTGATCAGAGGACAACAGAGAATTGAATTTGAGGCAAGGATTATTTGTTGTTAAAAGTACACAGATCAAAATTATGTATTCATTGAGGCATTCAGCTCTGAATTCTGCCTACGAATTCCAAAATAAAAATGGTCTGTAGGCACCTGCGTAGCAAAAAGTAGTGCTTGCTACAGAAATAGGGGTGTGTGCGTTTCTGTGTCGTTTTTCCCCATCACCTTCATTTTCTAGCATTTATATAGTAAGTAGCTTAAAAATGTACAGAAAACAACTTAAAATAATTTCACTCCTTATAAACTGTATCTGGTGATTTACGCGTTGTTCTTATTCTTCCTGCAGTTAGTCGTGCGATTCAGGGATACCTTCTTCCCTGTGATATGTTTGAGAATGAAGTAGAAACCCTTTTGCATTTGAGTAGGAAATACATGGTTTAAAGTATTTCCTGCCGTTAGGCTTTTAAAAGTATTCATTGATCTAGCTGCTATAGTTTCTACCAACCTTTTTTGACTGGCAGAAGTCTTAAATATGTATGTGATACAATGATTATGATTATAAAGATTCTGGTGAAAGCTTTTAAAGTATTAGCAATGCAATCAAACTTACTGCAGTAACAAACTCCTGAGAAAAATGCCTTTAAAGGCTCTGCATCCCCAGCCGTAAGCGTCTGAATTCATCCTGCCTGACAGATTTTAGTAACGAGCAGCACATGTGGCTCATCTGTGTTCATGCCTCCTTTTCTTGTAAGAGCCCGATGGCAAGCCGTGTGTCTCTCTGGCGGTGCTCCAATCCGAGCAGCGTCTTTCTGCCAGCGGTGCAAATGTCCTTTCAGAACGTTGGGTGAGCTGTGAAACGTTGATTTGACCTAAACCAGGTATTGAAAGCCCTGGAACAGACAGGTAGGTGGATTAACTGACCGGCTAGCCTCTGGGTGCACCTTATACTGAAGAGAGAGCCATACACCTGAAGGCGTGGGCCAAGTCACACTCCACGCAGGGATAATTTCTGAGCTCTGTGTATATAATAATTAGGGGGGGGAAGCAAATACTAATTGGTTTTCTTGATTAGCCAACAATAAGGTGACCGCTTTATCCACGAACAAGTCAACATGATACTTGGATTAATTGTGCAGTCCTTACCCCAGTACTGTACATAGTGACTTCTACATGGTGGTTATGTTGAAGAGCTCCTAAAAGTGAGCTGTCCTCATCTACTTTCTTTATCTATTTGCATGTGTTAAAAGCGCTTGATGAGGCTTTAACAGCTTGCAGATTCCTAGTCAAAACTAAGAGGAAACGAGCTAAGTTGTAAATAAGAGCTAAGCTAGTAACACACTTCTTTTCAAAAGATGTTCCATGTTGGTAGTCAAGACTGTTTATTCTGGGATGTTGAAAACTAAAGCATTTCAAGCAATTGTTTGACTAGTTGAAACCAGACAATGCAAGATCTTATATAAACCTTGTTTTGGGTCAAAATTAAAAGTCAAGTTAAAAATTATCAAAACTAAACTGACTCTTTAGAGAACCGAGTAACATTATAGAGATCTGCAGATTCTGAGACCTGCTTAAACAGATTGTAAAGTACACTGTTATTACAGGAAACTAATATTTATTGTATTAAATGTGGTTGGCCTTAATTCCTTAGTGAGTGTTATGCAAAGTGTGCCACTGTTCTTCAAAAGCCAGCTAAGAAGGATCATTAGGAGAAGTATTAATTTAAAACTGATTTTCTTAGCTGTAGGTCATGAACTGCAGCTTTCATTTTTATTGTTCTTCAGGATCCAGACATCATGTACTGAGTCTGAGAACAAGACCATCAATCAATGGATACGCCTGGAGTATGCCATTCATTGGGGAGCAGACAAATGCCTTTGGAATGTTTAATCATGTTGGGAGTTTTAAAAGGAAAAATCTGAGTTTGCTCGCACAGGAATTTGGGCTCCGTTTTACTTAAGGCCTTTTGTAAGGCCATTGAAAAATGGTGAGAATTGCCAGCTGAGAATTCCTTGCTCTCTTGTCTCCCGGCTTGGCAAGATAAGCTCTAGCGCTATTCTGGCTGGGGCATTGATCTTTGTACTTGGTCAGTCTTCTATAGACTGACCTGACCAGGAGACAAAAAACTTTGTAAGCAATAGCAGGCCGTCTCTGCAAGTCAGTTCTGTATTCAGCAGCTGCTTATCACAAGACACTGCTAATAAGGGTTCCAGTCTAGGGAGAAGAGGGAATGCTTTTGTATCAGAGCCAGGGACAATCATCCAACTAAACATTGTGTAAATACATAGAACACAACAAAGTTTTTAATGTGAGAACAGATACGGAAATAACCAAGCTATTTTTTCCTCCAGGTATTAAGAAATACAGTTTTACTAGCATCAATTTTATCTGACCCAAGTTCAATTAACCCCTTACTTAAAGTCAGTTCCAGCTCTTGCTCAGTGTCATTCATGACTCCCCATCAGCAGGCAGGCGTTTAGCCATTTCCAGGAAAGCGGGGACTTGGCATGCATAGCAGTCGCTTGGGAAGACGAATGCCGTAACCGCAAACATCGCCCCCCCTTCTTCCTTCTTTCCCTGAGCTTTTTGTTGCTCAGGTTGGGAATAGCCCTTTGCTCAGTTGGGGTCAGCTCCCCTGGCTGTGTCCTCTCCCGGCCTTTTGCCCATCCCCAGCCTACTCGCTGGGGTGAGCGAGGGGGAGAAGCCTTTGTCACCTACTCCAGATTTGCCATTGCACCGCTGCAGTGGCACCACTTTCCCTGTGTGCCTGGTTTCTGTGTCTGCACTAGTGATGGGAAATGGTGCCACTGCAGTGGTGCCATGGAAAATCTAGAGTAGGTTGACACCAAAGCATGATGTATGGGCTCTGTAAGGGACTCTAGAAATGGCATTGTTGGCTTCCCTCTGCCTAGCATATTCATACTGTTGCAAAAACGTTTATTTTACAGAGTTAAACTACTGAAGTGAGCTGGAGATTAGAGACAAAAAGTAATTTCCCTGATTCTGTCATGCTAGAGAAGGAGCTGCTTTAGAGTTTGCATCTTTGTAATATTTTTCAAATCGGTATAAAGACAGTGCTTACCAGTCTGAACAGATAACCATGCAAAACAGGTGTGATGATCACGTTGAAGTGTTGGATAGTAACAAGGAACAACTGACTCTACTTGAGGGTGTCCCATTTTTACACACCTTTCAAAATGACATGGTACATTCCTAATCGAGTAGCGAAACTTAAAAAATGAAACTTGAGGATTTCAAAAATACACGCTGTAGAGTTGTTTTCCAAGCAAACGCCCGATAGTCAGTTCTTCAAAAATCTCCACTGCTGCCGGTTTTTAGACTTGTTCACTAGAGAGAACGAGTGAAGAGTCAGTAGCACCCTAATGTGCGAGGTTACAGCCCTGCCAGGCTGGGGATTTTTCCAGCACTTGCAATTTTGGAGGCTTAAGAATATTTCTGAAACCTTAGCCAAAGAGAGCCTTTGGGGTGGTGGTTCTACTCCTGATCCAGCTCACCAGCAGTTCTTTGGCTAAATATACATTTACAGAAGTAATGGTGTGTTCTATTGTAATGTGGTGTTCATTTGCTATTGAAGACCCAACTTTTCTGGCAGAAACACCAACTTCATTACCTAATAACATGGGACTGCAGATTTATAAACTTGGGTAGTTCAGCCACTGTTTATTTTTACACCATGTTTTAGTGGGTTTGATAGCAGAGAAAACTTTTTCCAGTGCTGTTGTCATATGGGGAGCAGGGAGTTTAAACACATACTTTTGATGTTTGTAAAGTACAACTTACTGGTAATTTTCCTTGTAAATCCACGCTTGGCACATTTTTTTTAATCTTATCCCAAGGGGCTATAACTTTCCAACGTGTGTGACAAAAATTAAGAAATGGCTATCAAGTTTTCTGTTTCGGACTAGCAACCTCTTGAGTGCTAGGCTGCTTTGAGGGGACTGCTGGGTTTTTTGTTTGTATGCCTTTCTTGAATCCATGGCTGTAGGTTTAAATTAGATCTGCTGAGGTAGTTTCATGAGAGCATGTAGTTTCATGCTGAGAACAATTGTTTTGGGCCAAACTGGAACTTAGAAGTCTGGTACTTCCAGACATTGCCTTGCCTTACAAGTCTCCTGCCGACTTCGAATTTCAGTCACATCCTTCGGATAAAAACCCTCATGGCTTCCGTTAAATCAAAGACGTTGCGTTTTACAGTGCATCTACTGCAAGTACTTCTGGCGCAGAAGACAACAACCACTGCTGCATCAGAAGGCAAAGACGTGTCAGCTAGTTAATCAGTTTGAAGAAGTTAAGCTCCTCCATCAAGCTGTGCACCAAAAGCCAAATCACGTGAGCACAGATCGATTTTTGATGCTGTTTCTTATATGCAGCATACTCTGTCACCCTTATTAATCATTGCATCCTGAGAGCTACTTTATATTTTGTGTTGAAATTATCTCCGGTAGTTTGAACATCTGGAGCGTTGTCTTTTAAAGTGTGATGCAGTCGGTTTCTCTGCTGCCAGATTGACACAGGTACGTCCTTTGTTTCTTCAAAAGCAGTGCTGAAAGGATGTGGTGGGGAGGAGTGCTTTTTTTTCCTGCCAGCTTTTAACAATTGGAAAGAAATTGTGCTATACGGTATAGCAATAGTAGCACGTTCTCAAGAGCAAAGAAGCAAACACGCAACTAGCGTGAAGTCTTTCTAGGTTGGCGCCTACAAATTAAAGCGTGCCGGCTGATCTGCACCTGGTTGGCATTCACCGCAACGATCGGTAGCCTGTCGCATCGCCTCGCTAGCAGCCAGCTGAAGCCAGGAACCGTAGTTAGATTGCCCTGCTTTACTGATGCAGGTCTAGGAAAAGTATCGTCTCTCCACCTGCAGGGTAGTTGTTACCTGGGGCCTGCTCCGATGTCCTATTCCAAGTTGACGCTGGATGCTGGTTGGTGCTTCTGGGCAGTCAGTCGAGGATTTGGTATGTACTCATTCATATTAAATATTCTGTCTTATAGTGAGTGAAGAGGGCTGTGATAAATAAAGCCCGTGTTTTGTGATGATGACACTAAGACTGCACGAGGCGTAGATCGCCGACAGTGAATTTAATTATTTGTGATTAAAAGGGAATGAATTTCCAGCATTGCTGGCTAAAATGTGTTCTGCGCTAGTAACGCGAACAGTCTCTGAACTCAGAACTTGGTGTTTGCATACGGACAGCGCTGAGTCATGCATGTGACATTTGACGTGAAGTGCCAGATTCGATCGTATGAGGAGCGATGAAATGCGAGTGCGTTTAGAAGAAACAACTCGTAACACGCAACAACTCTTTGCGTTCTTCTAAACAACTCGTTTAGAAGCAGCAACTCTTAACAACTCTAACTGCTTGCATCCTCATGTGGTTTGGGACAGTCTAGGCCAAATTTGGCTGCCATCTTTGCTTTTAAGGAGTGAGCTCTGTGCCCAGCTTCCCTGTGACAGGAACGCCCTGAGCAACTCCTTTCTAGAAAAAAAGCACCCTCAGAGCACCTGCTACACCTGTAGTAGTCGGTTTTTACGCAAGGGAATAGTTGGGGAAATTATCCACGTGAGAACAGGAGACTGGATTTCTCATAAGAAGCTTGAGACTTTATGTGGGCAAAGCATTCCCACATCTGCTCCTGTCCTCAGGCAGGAGTTGGCTTTTATTGCCTTTGATGGGAAGTGTGTTATTTCCTTTATTTTTTTACATGCAAGATGAGAGTATAACTCGTGCAAAAACCATGAACCTGTGTTTGAAGAAATTTAAAAAAAAAAATAAAAAATGGACATACTCAATACTCTTATCTGCTTTGGGAAGGTGAGGAGAGGGAGGTAGGATTTTTCAATTTCTGTAACGAATAAAACCAAAAGTACAAATGCATGTTTCAAGAGTTGAAGCATATGAAAAATGCCAAGCATCTTGCAGTGATGCTTCAGAATCCCTGTATATACTGTGTTAACGGTGAAACGCTTTGAATGGCAACGTTAAGCACGCTGAATTGGGATCAATGGGGATACTGAACAGGCATTAGCTATCAATATCCGACATAGAAGACAAAGAATGCGATGTAGTTGTGGAGCCTCAGTACGTTGTGTGGGGTTTATAAGGCTCCANATGGTAAAAAATGTCTTCCTTGTATTTAGTCTAAATCTACCCTCTTTTAGCTTAAAACCATTACCCCTTGTCCTATCGCAACCGGCCCTGCTAAAGAGAAAGACAGGTCCCCATCTTTCTTATAAGCCCTGCTTAAGCACTGAAAGGCCGCAATAAGGTCTCCCCGCAGCCTTCTCTTCTCCAGGCTGAACAGCCCCAGCTCTCTCAGCCTGTCCTCGTAGGAGAGGTGCTCCAGCCCTCGGATCATCTTCGTGGCCCTCCTCTGGACCTGCTCCAACAGGTCCATGTCTTTCCTGTGCTGAGAGCTCGAGTTGGATGCAGTACTCCAGGTGGGGTCTCACCAGAGCAGAGCAGAGGTGCACAATCACCTCCCTTGACCTGCCGGCCACATCTCTTCCCCATCTCTTCCAAATGCTCTTCTCTAAGATGATTTCCTTTCCTATTAGATTTTTTTCCTGATTTCTGTTTTCTTTTTTGGTTCATTGAGGTTCTACAGATGTCTCTTGGAGTGAGGTAATCTAGATCAGTGACACAGGAAAGGTTCTCTTTCACACACCGTATCTGTCCATCAGTGTGAATTTAGGCCAGGAAACATTCAATATTAATATACTTTTATCTCCATAAACAACTCTTCAGGAAACAAGATAAAAGGCGCTCACCTTACACAGCCACTTAAGTACTTTTATAATTACAAAAGATTGTCCACAAATATGCTACAGTAGATTTTTTTCTTTTCCTGCAAATGCCTAGAAATGTGATTAGTTTATTACCACCTAAAGAGAAGCTCGGTCTCTCGAAGATCATGCTACAAAATTTTCTTGTATGACTCCAAGAGATAATGAGCATACACCATTAATGGATTGTGTAAAAGATGCAAATGTGCATCCAGTGGGAGATAAGAGAATCTTAGTTCCTTAATTACTTGCAATTAATACATTTTTCAAGACTTGCGATTGCCTGTAGACTTAAGGTGAAGAAAAAGGGGCTCATTCTTATATAATTCTACACAGCTCCTTGAGAAAGGTATTTGTTTATGTCCATATCTCCAATTACGCCTATGTGTTATGTACTTGCAAAAATTGCTACAGAAATCAAGGCACCCAACAGACCACACGTTTATAAGTTATCTGAAATGTGTTTGAAGTCATGAGCCTAAGCAGAGTTAGATAATAGAGCCCCAAAAGGAAAAAAGAATTCTCTTTATTGTAGAACAGCTTAAATGAGGAAAACTACTGGTTAAAAGTGTGTTTGGGGGCCAGTAGGCATCACAGCGCTGCAATACACTGCACTGGCAACAAGTTGCTCCTGAGGGTACAGCTCTCCTCCTGAATCAAACCGAGCTGCAAGAACGCGTTTTGCTCGTACAAATGCAGCTCTCCTGGTGCCCTTTTTGCCACCGTAACTGGCATCGCCCCTTTACACACCTCCAGGCAAGAGGCGAAATCACACTGCTCTTTTGCTTGACGCACCCAGGGACGTACCCAGCAGCAGGCTAGGACGTGCATGCTGGTGAAGTTACCTACAAAACTCCTAGAGAATCTCAACAACAAAGGAGACAAATCCCGTAAAGAACGAGAACAGCCTAAAGGAAAAGCCCAGCTGGGATCCCTACTGGTTTGTTCATCATTGAGATTTGCCTGCTAGGTGAGGCAGGGAATAACAGTGTTTGAGGCTGAATTTGCAGCCGGAGCACACGGTGATGTCTAAATGGTCTTTCTCTCCCCAGCTGCAGAGCGCAGAGCTAATGGAATCCACAACGACATCCTGGGCCGAAGCAGCACTTTCTCCAACAATGCCAAACAACAGGTATCTTTTGTTCCCTGGCCCTGTGCCCACTTTAGGCTGATGAAAACTTTGCTCTCAAGAAGGAGGATAAAGACTTCATTCCTTGTGCAGTAAGAATATACAATATAGAACCTGAATGTATTACCTAAAAACAGAATATAAAATCAATCTAGAACCAAAGGCATAGTTTGATGGACCAGGACAGACATTTTGGATCCAAAATCAGACTGATTTTACACTAATACAGAATTTTTTCTGACTGTGAACACAAAGATTATACCAATTAATACCAGGCTATTTATAACATAGGAATGACTACAAAGTTTCCTCTGCTGGATTTATTGAACAATAACCATTTACCCAATTTTGGAATTTCACAATACTTAATTATGTGGACTGCTAGTATGCATGCTAGTTCTAATTTAGTGACATAATTATTCACAGTAATGAAAAAAAAAAAAAGTAACTGGTGCTGGTAAACATTGTGACCATGCAAGAACTTGTGTCATCTTAACACAGCTGAACGGATAGCAACTTCTCTAAATGAAACGCCATATATTTAAAATGTTTTACTTTATTAACAATAAATTAGTCTGTGGCATCACCAATCAACAAAACACTAAAGAAATAGTGCGCAGATTGTCTACATGCTGATCAGAAAGGCAACATCATCACCACCTTCATAAGAATTGGAGAAATAGCTAATGAACTTATATACATACATCATTTTCAGCCCTATGAACAACACTGAGCAGAAGAAACGTACTTCTGAGTTTCCCCAGTTTTTCTATTAAATAAGGCAACAATGAAAAGCATAAGCATCACAACAACCTACTTAAAACTCTAGAAACCGAGTCCTGACATAATGCAGTGCTTAGAGGAATGTGCAAAAATAAACACCTGAATTTGTACTTTGATTCTTCATTTTGTAAAATTAAACCCATGCCCCCCCCACCCACCGAAAACAAAACCAACCAAAAAAACCCCAAACCCCACACCCAAACCAACCAACAACTGTTCCCGATTCCACTGTCAGGAAAAACAAAAGAAAAGCTTCTGGGAGAATCCAGATCGACAAAGCTGTTCTTTCAGCCCGTGGCACTAGTTGGAATATCTTGAGCATCTGCTAAATGTAGTTTTTGGCTGAAGCAAACCAATAAGGAATAACATGTTCACATATAGATAAGGGATAAACAAGATAGCAGCGTTACATGAAGCTATGCTTAGTCCTGTGAGGGGGATGCACCAGCCCAGATAAATTCAGTTCTATTCAGTCCCATGCTAGTTCTCAGCCAGCAGAGTCATCTTCCTTGATGAGGAGGCTTAAGCATTACATACCTCCAGAGTTAGCTGGCGGATCAAGGGGGGTGGCAGATTATTTTTATCACTATTATGCGATATTATTATCACATTCTGCTTGTGTTCTTTATGAGACCCAGCCTTCAGCAGCTTTCCACAGACACAGAGAATGTATATACCAGCGCAGTACCTTAAGTCCCAAACCAGGGTCCCACCTTCCTCAACACATACGAAGTATGTAACACCAGAAATAACTGGACTGCAGTATAAACTGACTGCAACACTCCTCAACTGTGTTCTTAGCTTGTAGAAGACAAGCCAAGACATTCCGCTTTATCTTCTTCTGGGTGGGCTACAAGCACACATTTTGTTCAATTACCAAAGCTCTCTTGAAGCATTGGGCTCAACCATAGTCTGACCCTAGAAATAAAACATTAGGTCAGTCCACTATTCACAGTAAAATCAGTGATAAACAGCTGCATGTATTTCTAGAGAAAAAAAAAAAAAGAGGTAATAGAATTCATTTATCAATAGGACAGAACAGTTCTGAGGGATATTATTACGGATGTTTGTTCCGGAATGGCTCAGCAAGAAGCATGTAGAAAGACCCTGCTTCTGACAGGCTTTGCCATCTACTGTCAACACGTTGTCTCAAGTGGTAACACTAGCTAAGTAAATCATCATATGAAAAACCAGCCTGTAATTAAAAGTGTTAAGATCCAGTCGTTTATGTATTGGAATAACCTAAAATCCATGCTGTATTGCGGTACTAATTTAAAAGAAAGGACATTGTTGAAGCCATTTGACTCTTGTAAAGACACCAGTTACTGGGGAAAGTATACTGTAATTTGATTACAGTTAACAATAATTCTAATGCAAAATAGACATTTAAGGAAAAGGATACATAGATGAATTCAGTTCTTCGAGCTGCAATATAAATGCAGAAAGTATCAGAAATGGCATTTCAGTTAGTCAGATAAATGCAACAATTATGCTGATATGATGAAATACATACATTCAAACAGTGAAGGAAATCACCAATAGTTTGGGCTGAAATGTAAGATTTTATTACAAAAAGCAAAGCAAACCTGCACCGAATTCTACACCAACAGAGCTAAGTCCCAAATGAAGTTTAAATCTGCCAATCTCAGGAAACTTAAAATAATTTCAACAGTTTTGGTTTTTGTGGAAATACACTAGAGAAAGGAGAAACTGAAAGTGTAGAATATACAGATCTAAATTCCTTGTTATGTGTGGTCTTCCCCAGACGTAGGAGGATGGACCACAGGGAAAATGGCCACAGTTCCCTGGTACATTGGCTGTCTCTAAACAGGCCTACATCCTCAGACAGTTTACAGCTAGACTGCTCCACTCACCAAAACAAGCAGCAGCCTATAAAAAAAAGACGACAAGGTACGGTGTCTTCTCTGAGGGTAGGGCTCGCGTCTTGGTTCATTACAGAACTATGATCCCCTCAACTGTAAACCCCTGCCCACCCAGTGATGGCGTTTTCCTGAGCCGAGTTCCGCAGGCAAAGCTCCGTGCGTTCTGCCTTCCCAGTACTTACATCTGATAGCAGCCTATCCAGATTGGAGTCACTGGCTAGTTTTCTTTTATCTTCAGGGAGTTCTTCCAGCTCCCCGTAGAGCTCCAGATTGAGGCGAGCAAGTTTCTCCTGCATACTCCGCACATGCTCCATCTGCTCTATGGAACATTCATTTCCTAAAAGGTCGAGCAACAGCTTTAGATAAAGAAACCCGAGAGAGCGAATGGAGGTGTGAAGATGCAGCTCTTTACATCCGAGAAGAGGAATTTAAACATCAGATTTACAAGTTAATTTGCTTTCTCAATGATTTCTCCCGGTTTCACTACTGAAGTTTCTGTCACACTGTCTGGTGTTATGTTGTGCTGAACTCAATGATAACTACCAAACATACCCACTGCTTTTTAAAATGTACGTGGTTTTTCTATGCTCCTGAATTTCTCTCGAGTTTAGGAAGGCCCCATTTTTTAAATTTAAATATGAGCACAATAAACCTTTTTTCTAGTTTTCGTTAATCTTGGGGGTTTCCTTCTTGCAACTGATGCTTTATACAATACAGACTTTTCAGGTACTTTTGTAAAATTGGCGTGGAATTAATGTGACGTGCTGACCTAACACTAAATTTGCAAGCACACATATGCATCTTTCTACTCAGTACAGGGGAAAAAAGGAAGCACAAGTGTCATGGTTTTTCTGAAACCTCCATCAACTGAGATGAAATAGTAAGAAGAGTAAGATGCTAAGACGGAAGAGTAAGCTGGGTAAAACGCAACTTGCATTGGATTCCATAAAAGTTGTTACCAACAGTGTAAGTGTTAACACGCAGCAAAATCAGGTGCTCGATACGGTTACTTCTTATTATTCCTACGCTGTCATAAATAAGTGGCTTTAAACTTGGTATCTTAAGTCCATAAGCCAAGGTACGGCCTTTGGTGAGCCATGCTGGAAGGAACAATGAAATGGCACCTGAATGATCTCACACCAAAGACAACCGTACCATAGGACTGTAGCTGCACAATGCAGTAAGATCTGTTAATTATGTTAAACTTCATTTCATACGGCAGAGTCCAATATGACAAACTGGCAGTCTGTCCATACAGCACGCTCCTTTGCAAATGTTATCATCGTACCGCTATTGTATACAGACAATTCATGCACTTACCAAATGCTTGCAGTTTGCCAGAGTGGAAGTCATTCAGGAGACTCAGAAGCCCCCTTTCCATTTCCTGGACATCCGAGACATCTGTGAGAAAAGAATGCTGGATTGGTGCTGCCTGTGCCCCTTTTGCTTCCCCTCCTGGAGGTTTGGCTTTCTCTTTTATTACGCTGAAAAAATTAAAATAATTAAACAAAACGAAAAGATTACTCCCTGCTTTCGCTTTCACCGAGAATCTGAAATGTAGGATATGCGTACATCTGGGCTTTGAAAGTGAAATGGAAAATACGTAACACAGATTTCAATCACTTTTAAAGTTAAAAATGGATCACCAGGTTGTCTTAAGAATAAAGAACAAGATCACTATCTTGACTGTTTGACAGTGCAAAACGAAGGATTCCAGCAATCTGCTTTCCTGTTAATAGTGGGAAACATCAATGGAGCACACGTTGTAATGGCCATCTTAATGATCTACAGAGGACCATGACCCAACAGTGACACGTGGCACATGGGGCATTATCTACACAAAATCACCCAAACAGCATCTGCAAACTCTCTTTAAGCCAGAGAGAAAACCCCTCAGCCATCGTATGCTCCTGCTGTTGCAAACACCTATAGACTGCAACCAGTGTGGAAAACAACTTGTTATAACCCATATAGGAAGGTGACCTTGCCCCCAGATAAATTTTCCTAGAGCTCCTTCTTCCCACCTTCAAATAACATCCCAGCTTGGTAAAACTGACCCTCAAAAGCAATCTCCCAGTCCTCGAACACACACCAAATGGAACTAGTCCACGCCTGAACAAATGTTAAACATGCTAAAAATTCTCTACAGCCCCCTCCGCAACAAAACCATAAAAATTCCTAGATCCATACATTTTTCTCTAGACGTAAAATTTATTCAAAGCACCATGTGCCCACAGAAACTACACAAATGACAATGAATAACCGTTACAAATCCAAATGAATGTGCAATCAATGTGCTTCTTTCTCCATTACCAGTGAGAAGTAGCATATTCTGTCTCTGCAGACAGACAGACTGCAGCCTAACCCAATACAATTCAGGTAAGGGGCTGTTTTCATCCCCGATTTGCCCATCCCTGTGTGCTCTCCTCTCACATTGGCATGGCTGCTTCTGCAGCCTCATGTCTGTTCAGAATCCGATTCAGTGAAAAATATTGAGCCTAAAGATTACAATTCAGAATACTATGGGATATTTAAAAAAAAAAAAAATCACAGGCTTAGTAAAGAGGCTTTATTTAATTAGTGAAGATAGTAAGGTTTACAGCATTGTAAGCTCCACCCTTCCCTTGAATAGTCCCATGCTCTGCAAGTCATAAATTCTCTACTTCCTGTGGGAAATTCTTTTTCCAGCCTAACAGCTTCTGCCATCTACAAGCATTGTATAGACTACATAGCCTATACGCTGGAACAACTAACACTCCAACAATTATCATATCTGGTTCAACTCAGAGCAACACATCTAATTTAAGTTTAGCTTTGGCTATTTCGGCTTCAATTTCAGACTTAAAGAAAGGTTTGTATGCCAGAAAGGTCATTGATTTTTTCCACCTGTATCTGAACTCTAATACAATATATTGCCACTCCTGGAAAACTTATTTCATTGGATTCTTGTAGGTGAAGTGAAAATGAATTAAATACTCCTACTCCACTACTGTAACAGCAGCTCATCTTCTCATTGTTATGTCAATTACCACTGCTGCTTGCAGAGTTCGACAAGTTGTCTGTATTATCACTGCTTGGTAAGCTTCACTTAACAATTGAGCAAGAATGTCCTTTTCCAAAATGTAAAGCGAAAAAGGACATTTTCTTCCCTAGCCAATATTGTGGACAACAAGAAATGAATTTTTAGTACGTTCCAGAATAGTGTTAAGTCTTAATAAACTGTACAGTCAGCTGCAGGCACCACCACTTTAGAGTACATTGGTATTTATCATTATTTCCTTCAAAGTATTAACTCATTTTCCCTGAAAAAAAAAACCCAAAAACATACAGACTTTACATTACAGAGATGCATTACGTTTCCATCAGGCCAATACTGGGTCCTTTAAACAGACAATCTGTGCCAAAGAGGACAGTTCAGTACATAATCTTCAGCTAATACTTACAGATCAATAAACTCCACTGCCTCTCTCCAGCTAACATTTCACTTCAAAAATTCCTCTTCACTCATTTACCCACCGTATCTGCCAAAGCCGAGAAATACATTTTCTAACATGCAGAAAATTAATATTCTCAAACTGAAACAGATGCATACTCAGCAACACACAAACTATTCCAAAAACGGTATTTTCTGAAGAGCTGAATGCCTCTCTCTGCACTTGAGTATGGCCTGGGAGCTACCGCTGCCCCCACTGATGGGTCCCCAGGCCAAAGACACGGAAATTCCAGTTCTAGCTCATCCTGTTCGATTTACGTCCTTCATTTCCTGCCCTACTTGTGAGTTCCAACCTTTCAGTCATGTAATATTTTATTTGTTCCTCACAGCTGTACATCTAGGGCTCTGCTATCTCCCATATGATGCCCACATTTGCCATATTTGATCACCCAAGTCTTGTCTTTCACCAGCCACATCGGGCGGCTATCATCTCTTCAGCCACACTGTCACCAGTGTGAGTCTACAGCATCCTGTAACATTTTACAAAGCTTACAAGAGTAGCATCAGGCACCTTCTTTTTCTGTAAAATAACCGTTATATTCCAGTAAGCACAAATCGCTTTGCTAAAAACAAGACACATCATCCAGCATTTTCAGGAGTCTGAAGCTCGCTCTTTTCATTCTGTCCCGGCCAGCCTAAATACCCTTTAGGCTGTCTGAGCCTTGGCAGGTTTCTGGCTCTCTCTTCCACTGAGCTTGCAAGGTGCTCCCAAGCTTACCGTTTTAACTTTGGTTTTTGTACCGCAGGCTGTGGGGCAGGATTTGAAAAGGCTGTACTTTTGCTGACCGGCACTGAGTTTTTCTTGGAGTTAGTAACCTGAGCAGGGTGACTGGTAGATGATTTGGGGCTCCTCCTCTTGATTTTCCTTTCTTCCATTTCTTCCCATTTACTGCATCTAGACTAATTTCTTGTCCTCCAAAGGGAAGGAAAAAATTAAAAAGTAAGAAACAGTCATTAAAACTGGCATTTACAACAAAAGGAAGGGAAAAAAAACAGGTCACTGCACTGAAATAGAGCTTTATAGTTTCTTCAAAGATGAGCTGGAGCTCATGTCCTCAAACAAGAGAATCCAGTTTTCAGGAGGAACTGCCCAGGCCTGCCTGATCAGCAAAACAAGCAGGAATTAAAGTCTCTCACATCAGCTTCAGCCAACAGGTACCTCCAAATGATCTCAAGCTTTGCGTCCCATGGATTATGCCTAGTTCAAGTCCACGCCAGTCAAAACACTGAGAAACGGTGGTGGCATGATGGCGTGATTCACCCCTGCCAAACGACCTCCTCTAAAGGGAGAGGCCTCCTCAGAGCTCAGTTGATGCCAAGTCATTATTGCCATGACATATGCTATTGGCGCACGCTACCTAGTAACGTATACTCGATATTGCTGCTACTACATATGCTATTATCCTATTACTGCTGCTACTATATATGCTATTATGGGGTGCTACCTAATAACGTCCTCGCCTGGGGAAACGCCTCCTCCGAAACCCCCGGTCCCAGGCAGGCGGCGGAGGGCAGCGCCGGCACGGCGATGTAAACCCCAGGGCGCCGCGGCCGACCACCGAGGGCCGCTCCGGGCCCACCGCCACCACCTCCCGCAGCAACGACCCCTGCCCTCAGGCCCAGACAGCCCCTGCCGGCTGTCGTCATTTCACGAGCACGGAGACTTGGGACGCTGCCTGTCACGCCCGCCCCGGGAGGAGTACGACCACCCTCCCACCAAGCCCCTCACCCACCGCCGCCATCTTTCNCTGCGGCGCCCCGAGGGCCGGCCGCCGTTGGCACTCACTCCTGCCTCCCAGGTGGGCAGGCAGCCGACTCCGGCCTCGGCGTCTCCGCAGGGGCGGGGTGGCTCTGCCGGCCGCGTCCGCCGCCTTGGAGCCCTCCGGTTTGCGGGGGCGTGTCGGGCGCGGCGCCGAGGCGGCGCTGACCGTGCTGGAAATGCCGGCGGAAGGGCGCCGCTCCGCAAGGTGACAAAGGGAAGGAGAGCGGAATGGTGAGAAAGGGGATTGACTGCCGCCGGGCCAGTTGTGCGTGTCGCACGCCCCGCGGGACTTTGGGAGCGCTGCCCTTGTCACCTGCAGAGCTACCGGAGCTCCCCCAGGAATGCTTTTGCTCGGCTCGAAGCGTCGGTTCGGTGCCGGACAGCTGCTCGCCAGTGGCGGGCCCCGTGCTCCAGGTGGCGGCATCGCTTCGCACTCGGGAGCTCTTCCAGCCGTGGCCGCTCCTTCCCTTCCGCTTCCCGGCTCTTGAGCTCCCTGTTCGGAAGTGGCAGGGGTAGGTGGCGGGTCTGGTAACCGAGAAGGACCCACTCTGCTCTCGCCACGAGTGTTCCCGGGGGGGTTATTGAGCCAAGTTAAGTGAGGAGCACCCGGCTGCCACGTTTTGGTTGGTGCAGCTCCCCGTCTTCCCGGACCTCGATTCCAGTCTTGAGTAGTTGGCTCGCAGGAACTTCATTTTCAAGGCAGGCAACGCTAGCAGGGTGTGCCTACCTAGCCCCAGTAATCGTCAAGTCCAGCCACCCCAAAGTCTGTTTCCTAGCGCTGTCCCTGTTGTAGAGGAACACAAACAACCGCGTTTCTGGTCATCACTTGTCTCTTCAGTGCTCCCTGTCATTGATGGCTCTGTGGACTTGAATGTTTGGCACATCTTTCCTAGCTGCAGCTGCTAGCTTGAGGCGTTTTTCCCCATGTGACACTAGTTTGTTGCCTAGGGAGATGAACTTACCAACTAGCTCTACAATTTGTCTGCCAGCTTGAATTTCTTCTACTTGCAATGAGATTTTAGTGTTTACCTAAGAAACACGTTGTTCATAACTGTATGTTTTCATAAACGAAACCCCTCAGATGCTTATGCACCAGCTGTGAAGGGTGGTGTAATCCACATTGCCTAGAGTGAAAACATCGGCCCAAAGCTTTACTGGTGTTTGCATGGGTATGTCTCAATATAAAGCTATCGCATGGCTTAACAGGTATGCTCCTAGGGTGCCTCCCTGCCTCCGTCTAGATCTTTTATGATACCAAAAAACTGATTCTCCAGCTGTACCCTGATCCTGAACTTTCACATGGATCTTGAATTGGACTCAAGGGACCATTAGCTATAACAGTGCCTCATCAAGGCTTTTGTGGGAGACTGCAGTTGTGAGGCTCAGTGGCCACTTTGAGTCCAAAAAGGGGTGCTGTCAAAGGGAGGTTGCATTTGCATTGACTTTCAGGTGAACGACAGGGACCAAATGTCCACTGAAGGTCAGTCTGCAGTGAGTAATTCCTTGCAGCAGGACGCAGCTTGGGTCTGAGGAGCTGGATCAGTTCTGCTACATTATGAACAGTTTTGTTGCAAGAGATCTGTACCAGCGGCTCTCGCCGATACACTGACAGTTCCCTTGTGGGAATAAACAATCTAAGGGTGTTTACATGTAAGCTCTAAGTCTCATAGGAAAAAAGGCACAAGTGAGAAGAAAGAAGGAAAACTCTGTAACGTTGGAGCTACACTAAACAAAAAGGTGGTGGTATAAGACTTAAGGGAAAGGTAGAGAATCAGAAACGGTTGTTTACCATCTTTTTGATTCTTTAATAGAAAAGGCTTCCGGTATCTAGTTTGGCATGCGCTACAGGGAAACAAGAGCTAGCAAAATTCACACAGGCTGTAAGCCAGCCAGTCACAAATTCTCAGCCATAGGGCTGCCCAGAGAGAATCGTCATTCACACGTATCACATATGTGTGTATGTATATGGGGGAGGGGGGGCTACAAAACTGGAAAAAGCACCATTTACAGGTAGGTTTCTGTAGATATTTGGGAGACGTGTATGAGACAAATACTGTTTCTGCAGGGTAACTTTGGAAATATTTGCGTTCATTCAGCTCATTTCTCATATGCTGTATAAGTGAGTAAATGTGCCCGCCTTGCAGTTTGTATATAGAGGTGTGGTTTGTTTTTTCCCCTGTGATTGATGGTGTTCTGTGTATGCAGAATAAAGCAAAGAGGTTTGACAGCTGGGACTGGAAGGTGACTAGGTATGCTTTGTTTCTACCAAAGCAGTTGAAATAGAACGTCTTATGGGCTGTTTTTAAATAAAGGGAAAATCTTTCCATTATTAATATAAGTATTTTTAAAATAAAATTACTGTTATATTCAGAAAGCAGTTGGATTCCACAGTCAGCCCTGCTTCAGTTGAGTCTCTCAGTATGAGGGATCGAGTACGTTAACTTAGTTACTCTTACAAAAACAGCGTGCCACTTCCCTGGGACATCTCAGAAAAGACCTACAATTAATTTAAGGACGCAGGCCATGTTTTGCTCCAAGTACATTTGTTATCACTGCACACTATATGACATGAGAATTATTATTAAAATGTCTCTGTTACTTCTATAGCTGATTTAGCAGAGCATACAAGGGGAGATAATTGGGAAAGCATCAGACTTTATTGTTATGTTTTCAGAGTGAAAGTAATTTTATAGTGAATAATTTCTTATAAAAGATAGTAGTAAGTTAAGAGCAAAGAATCAAAGGTAGTGTGGTCTTGATTTGATACTACAAATCCTATTGCAGATAACACTGTTACCTGAAATCAAATTAACATATCATACATTCACCAGGAAAAAAAAAAAAAANATAGCTTTTTATTAAGGAAGAAAAATAATAAACCACCTTGCTATTTTCTCAGTTTAAGCATCAATGGCCAGAGAAAAATATCTCCTTTTAANATTATCTCATTTAGCTGAGCTTTTGCATAATTTTGTATTGCAGTAAAGATTCACAGTTCAGAAAATGCTTTTTTCTTCCTTTATAAGGGTTTTTTCTGACAACACCAACAAGCATCACAGTGGTAGTGTGCGTGTATACTTGTTGACTGAAGTGCTCCAAGGGTAACACTGTTTTCATAGGAAAAAAGTTAAAGAAGCAAATTAAAAAGTTAATTGAATCTGATTTTATTTATGTCTATACCTCCTTACAAACTAGAGGCCCACCTTTGAAGATGCTTTGAAGAAGAACTTCAAAGAAGTTAGTCTGTGCTTTGTATTGAGATATGCATGCAAATAAAATCAGATTCTTCTTTTTGAAAACTCTATTCAGTTACCATGAGATGGCAAGTGGGTTCTAAAGGCTTCCAAGAGGGTGATGAAAGCATCTTGTTCTTTAGCTTCTATAATTCATCTCAGATCTATTTCACAGGGTGGCACCTTGTGCTCGTGGAAGCGTGACATTGCTGTAGCATCACCTTCCGAAAAAGAGTGTAATGTGGGAGATACCTGTTCGTATGAAGTCAAGTACTTATTTCTGCGTTATGACTAGCAGCATAACAAGGTGCGTGTGTGTTTATCATCCAGCTAAATGTGCAGAACAATGCAGTGAAGTTGACATGGCATATAAAGAAAATTAACGCTGGATTAATATGGACATAGAATCGTGTGGGTTAGGCACATGTGTGTTCTGCTTTACAGAATGATGACAGATGTGCCCTCGAGAAATGTCACTGAAAACGTGTCAACATGTATACTTACATTGTATCTCTGTCCGTATATATATGCACACACTATGATTTGGCTATCTAGGTGAATGAATCTAAGCATGTATAAATATTTAGACTTCCATTTTATTACTGATCAGTTTCCGCATCTTTAACATGAACAGCCCATTGAAGTCAGCCCTTTTACACATGACAGCAAGTAGTTTAAAACCTCCACCAGTATTATGTGTGTATCCAGTGTCAGCTTACTGCAAAAAATCGATTCTTGGTTAGCTACCAAAGCATTAAATACGTGACCTGCTTAAAAACTAAACAAATCTTTTGCCAGAATGTGGATGCTAAATAAACCACTGCTTCAGGCCAGCAGTATGGTCATTTGGGCACCCACAACGTGGTAACGAGGGAAGGAAGGAGGGAGAACAGAAGGGACCTGCTGAATCGCTCGGAAAGCAGAATCTTTTCAGTTACATGTAAGCCTGCCTCTGAAGCAGGATGGCTACTGAAAGCTTTTCCCTTCAGTTACCCGCATTTCCTACCATACACCTTCCTCTCCAGCCCCTTGCTAATGTCCTCCGGGGACTTTCTTGGTCAGTTTTGTTCCAGCCTTCCTCACTTCTGGAGGTGTCTACTCTAACCGTGCCCTAGTCCCTTCTCTTTGTCTATCTTTAGTTCTCTCCAGCCCTGCTTTGGCCCCTTGCTCTTGTAGGCACTCAGAGACTGAGATGATCTCCCTAGGATCTAGGAGGTCCCTAGGAATGGGAGCTGGTTCTTCCTATCATGGGACCTTTGATGAATTCCACCAACTAGAAAGACAGCTCTTCTGGTCAGAGCAAAGGTCCACATAGCCCAGTGTCCAACTCCAAAACAGCCCATTGCAGATGCCTGCAAAAAAACTGTAAGAAGCTGGCAAACACATATGCCGCTGCCTCGGAGTATTTTCCTGTTGGCAACAGGGCTGTGGTTCAGATGCAGTTTCTATGCACACAGCAGTGGCACACGGCAGTAAGCCCAAGAACTAGGCCTCTCGGGCCTGAATGGCCCTGACCAGCCCCACCTGGGACCCTCCCCACCCCACTGCCCGTGGGTCCAGGAGCCCCATTTCAGCTCAGCCCGGGGACTTCAATCCCTGTCTGAGCTATGCTGAAAGGGTCTCTAGCTCTCTCTTCAGCTCCCAGATGGACCCCTGGGACGTACACTGTGGTCTTGTCTCCAGAAAAAAAACCCCAAACTGATTTCTTTATATGCCTGGAAACTTATGTTGAAGGAATATTATTAACATGTCTACTAGTTAGTCTGGATTTCATAGTCACAGAATCATGGAAGTAATAGTGGTTCAAAAGCACCTCTTGAGCACCTCTTGCTTCCAACTTCAGGTTGGAAGGGACATCGTGAGGTCTCCAAGACAAAGCAGGGTCAACTGTGTGCTCAGAGCAGGTTGCCCAGGGCTGTATCCAGCCTATCTTGAACACCTTCAAGGATGAAGTCTGCACAGATGTCCTGTAGCACAACCTCCCACTCAGAGCAGGGCTACTGCCGCATCAGGTCAGCTGTGACTTCGCCTGGCCGGGCCTTGAAACCTTCAGGAATGGAGATTCCACCACCCCTGCAGACAACTTGGTCCAGCACTGCATTACAGTCCTAGTGAAGAAGTAGTTCCTTGTACAATTTTCAGTTATACAAAACCATGCTAATATTCCGTATGTGCTCAATAATTATAGAAGCTGTTATACAGTTACATTTGCCCTTCTCTAAGTATTTAGTTTAAGTATTTGTAACATGCATTAAGATCCTCCAAGGAAAAAGCGCTTTGGAACTGTACATGAATTGTTTTAATAACCCTGATACTCCAGCTGGAAAAGGAAGAAGTCTACCATCAGCTCTGCCAGCATACCCGGTACTTCAGGTAAAGCCCCAAACCTGGTACAGTTTTTCAGACTCTGTCAGGGATGTAAAACTAAAATTACGGAGAAATGCATTGGTCGTTCACTAGTGTATAATGCATTCTCCTTTAGAATGATTTCAAAACATTTTCCATGTTTTTAGATCTTTGATGTATAAAAGTTGTAAAAAGAGTAGGATTTTCTGAAGGATAAGGCTGTGAGTCACATAAAGGAAACGTTGCAGAGGGAAAGCAGGGAAGGAAAAAACTTTTTGCACAGGATGATTGCTGATCTCCATCTCTCACCATTGTCTTGCTTGGACAGTGCTTGTTCACATGTTAAAATACCTTATAATCAAATGATACCATCTACCAAACTGTTTTACTAATTTTATCATAAAAAAACTTTCTCACAGGACTCATATGACCCATTAATAGACTTGAGAAAAAGCCTGGGTAATGTGGCACCACTCCTTCAAAATGCTTGCATGCATGTTCAATATTAGACAACAATTAATTTCATATGTGCTTCTCAAATAAATCAAAATAAAGCTTGGGCAAGTCCTTTATCCTTGGGCAACCTGATGAATTATTCTTGCAAGTACTCATTGAGCTATTCATTGTAAATGTAACGATGTTTACAATCATTCTAAGATCAGCAACACGATATTTACAGAATCCCATCAAGGTCAGCAAAACTGAACCCCTGTAAACCAAAGTGGGGAGTAAATTCTAGAAACAAGACCAGATCAGAAAATAAGTGACAAAAGACTTTTCTTCTGCACAGCTGGGGACATATTCATGCAGAGTATGGCTTCTGATATATGTGATGGAAATAATACCTGGAAAGGATCGGTGCATTTTATTTAACATTAAATTCGTAACACCTGTTCTTGGCAGGCATCTGCTCTTTTCCCCTTTTAAATATTTAAGTATTGAATAATGTTTATGATTAATTTAGCACAACAAGATAGTACACGCAGCTCATATCACAAAGAACGAAGGTTCTTTTGTTTTCTGCAGCCTGCTTTTTAAACTGTTCAGCAATTTATCAAGAGAGGAACGTAATGGAGTAAGACCTTGCAGAAAAAACAGTCTTAAGGTAGCATTTGAAATAAAATACTTGCTCAGTTGTTTTAGCAGTTTGGTGAAGCGCCTACAAAAATGGTTTTATTTTCTGTGCCAGTGTTTATTTACACTTAATGTCAGTAAGAGAAACCACTATTCACGTTCCCTCCTTGAAATGCCACTGAACAGTATTGCTAGTACAGAGTAACCCCGGGGTGCCAGGGAAGGTCTGGTAAACAAAGTTCAACTTTTCAAAGCAATTTCAGCCTCACCTCTGGTGTGCACAAACATGGCCTTGTGGACATAATCACCTGCACACATCTCTGAATCTTTAGTCGCAGCCAAGAATCCCAATAGTGCAAAACTCGGTACAAACTCAGGGACCAAATAAAGGCAATTCCTACCAGAAAGCTCATACAACAGACGGATACAGACAAAAGAGGAGGAAGAAAAAAGGAAACAATTAGACAACCTGGATCTCCATGATCGACCAAGGTTTAAGCACAGCAGCAACCTAATTTTTGTCAAGGGTTCTGTTGGCATCATGGGCAAGGATGAGTTTGTAGCTTACAGGAAAGAATTTGTAAGTGAATTTTTTTGATGGATCCTTTGGCTTAAAAGAAAACCAGGCAAAGTTATAATTTTATTCTTGAGCCACACAATATAAAACTAACTTGAATATACTTTTTTTTCTTTAATGGCAAACTCCAAATGCAAAATTGTAGGCCTCATTTGGAAACTTTGATTCAACTCTAAGAAAAATCCAGTAATTTTTTTAAGTGAGAAGATTTGTGAAGCTTATGCCTGAAAAGAACTGAAAGGCAAGCAGGTAGACTTCCTTTATTGAATGTGCTAAGAGCATGAAATATAGCTCTCATAGTTACAGTTGTAGAAATACAGTTACATTCTAGAAAGATATAGTTATATTCTAGAAATATAACTCAGATTGTTACCTTAATCTCAAGATAGGACAGTGAGTTATTCGCAGTCTGCAATTTTTCCCGGTCAGATTTGTAGCTGATCTCAAGTCACTTCTTCGTGTTACTTGGGAAATTTAATTCCCTTCCCCCTCTCTAGCTTGGTGGCTCAGTATAAATACAATGCTACGACGTTTTAAGAGCACCAAGTTTTTTTCCAGGCTAGAAGACACATTGCTGAGAAGTTCCACCAACTTAGTGTCTGTTCTCCCAAACAGACATTGGAAAGCAAGTCTGTAATTTCAGACTCGGTTTTGTTAGACATATACAAATGCAGAACTGAAAACAAACAAAAATCCCTTCCCTAGAGAGAATAAATGTACACAGAAATATTTGTATGGAAAACTGTTTCTAAGCAAGGCATAGGCTAAGCAGTACACTAGACTTTTCTTTTTAATATGATTTTGCTCCAGCAGCTGTCGTTTAGCAAAGGAGAAGTCAAACATTCAAAGCATTTTCCTTTGCACTGGAGATACTAAAAAGAAATAGCAGCGAGAGGGCTCAGGTCCAAACAGGAGACCTGTGACCGTGTGCACCGTGTTCCTGCACGGTAAAGATGGCCTCTGTAGCGAAACGTTTAAGGCTTAAATACATGACAGAATACAGTGGGCGTGCGAGTAGCGCTGTTTCACTGAAGGCAACTGTATATAGCCTAGTAGTTAATTATGGCGTGGTACAGTAGACATTAGTGAGAGGACTTCTATTTTAAGGTTTTCTTAAATTAATCTTAATAGAATAACAGGTTTAAATGAGACCTCCTTATCAAAATATATTTAAAAAACCACTATAGTGAAAGCATAGTAAAAAGTTATAGACTTCAGTGGAAAATAACTGACTATATGCATTTACAAGTTTTGGTTGTGGATCGCAATAATTGTATTAGTATTCAAAACTGTGGTTATAACTGTCATTAAATACAAAGCATAGAAAACTCAACACATTAAAGAACCAAAGTGGCATCACTGTGAAAGTGTGTGTGTGGGGGGGGTGGGGGGTGCATTTCTGAGTATGTACAACCAGGGATTAAATTTGCAAACTTTACTGAAAGAGAATATAAGGGAGGCTCCTGGAAGGAGGCTCAAATATAGTCTTTTTTTTTTTTTTTCTTCTAAAGAAGCTATTCCTTGGGCTGAAATTCTTTACACTTTCTTTTACCCCACCTTTAAGAAAAACTAAACAGAACTTTTTTAGCTGTATTTCACTGTATTTAAAAGTTGATTCCTATGCTATTAAGCAAAGTGTTTCTATGGTTTTTCTTGAACTAACTAAAAAATTATTTTGCTAGAAATGCTTAAAACTCGGCATGTTCATAGTCCTCCGAGGAATGCGTACTCTGCCAAGTCTGAAAAGACTTGGAACAGAAAGAAGGTCTGAGTAGATCTTGCACAGTGTGCTACATTTTTTTTTACTGATTTATGAACAACACACTGATGCTTAGCTTGTACATTTTGTCCAATATATGCCATGAAATAAACACAGCTGCATTTATTACAGTGATTGCATAATCACATATTTGGTACCCACAAACTTTTGGGAACATGCAGAGAGCAGTATGTGCTAAAGATCCTAATTTCCTTTACTTTCTCTAATACCACTCTCAGTTTATTTTAAATTTAATATAAGGTTTTATTTGCCCAAGTTAGAAATTTTAATAGTAATGTTTCTGCAACACCAGTAATTTGGATCATTTATACTGGTTGTAAAGCAGTGGTGCTACCACTGCACAGGTCGTCGAAAACACCAACGTGCCAGCCGTCACAGCTATCGCTCCGAGTTTCCTAATTTGGAGGTATATAGATCCTCAGCTGGTACTCCATTTAGTGTAGAGTTTGCTACACAGTGTAATTTCTAGGTAGCTGCAGAACAGCTATTCCCTTATGTTGGTCTTCCAAATTACTATTTTGGAATTTGAAAATATTTCATTAGCCTTTTTTATTAGCAATATGCCAGTCTCTGAGACTGACTGGGTATTTAAACAGAATCACTGAGCTTTGCAGCATGAATGCGTTGAATCTCATCCCAACCAATCCTCAGGAAGATGAAGTTATGCAGAGGAACACAAGCAAGGCAGCCAGAGCCGTTTAATGATCTACCATAGTGGTAGATTCTTCCCAAATGAATATTTTTAAAAGTCAGCTTAAAGCCAAAAGATTTTTTTTCTGGCATCCTGTAAATATCCAAAACATGGATAGTATAGTAAATAAGTCTAGGAACATTTTTGTCTTTTTTTTTTAAGTCTGAAAATTTCAAGAGGTATCCAAAACCTTTGGATACATGGAGAAGTGAGTTCAGGCAGCGGTGGAGTCTGTTGCAGATTGCTGCACACAGCCCCACTATAATTCCACCGGCGACTGGTTCATCCACGGCGTAGATCACAGTGACAAGCCATGCTCGCCCGCGAGGAAGAGAATGGGGAAATCTGTGTTGGTTGATAGATGGTTTATCACGCCCTGTGTTTTTTTCAGCGACCAAAGCCTGCATTTTATTTATGAGGCAGGAGCTGTTGCAACGTATCAAAAATCATTTGTGACTGCCTGGCGTACCGTCCCTCTGTGTTCATCAACTGAAATAAAACAGGGTGGTGTGTTTTTAAGAAGTGTTGTATACGTAGTTCAAACAAGTACTTTGCTGTAGCTGTAGTGACTGATGGTGGGAAGCTAACACCTAGGGAGAAGCCAAGTTCTGCTTCCGTGACCAGCTCCGTCTGCACGTTCGGGGAGCAATTTAAGAGGTTCCCATCCCTTGGATGTATTGTTTGGCCTGAGTCCTGAGGCATTCATTTGAGAACATAATCAGCCTTGTTAAAAGAATACAACTTCAAGTCTTGTTTGACTGAATTGTTTTTGAAACCGGTTTAGGGATTTTTTTGTTGCAGTATTTAGTTAATGAATCAAAATGTAAACTGTGCAATTACTTCAAAGGAGACCCCATATAACACAATTAAAGAAGACATAAATGTGGTCAGTGTCTTAGATAAATAAAAATTTCATATGGAATTTACAAAAGCTTTCAACACAAACTGTTCTTATTAAAGCTAGAGACAGCAACGGAAGACTTTATGCTGCATTTATGAAATCTCCGTATGTTGAGTCTGATTTTCAGCTGATAATTCCTCCAGCCTTTGCTTTTCCAGATGAAGGTTTTCATTCATAAATAGTGACACCCCCATTCCTGTCCTACAGTCACTTGCTGTATGCATACCTGTAGCTGTGTAACTCAGTAATAATTATACATGACTTAGATTAGATTTATATTAGATATAAGGAAGAAATTGTTTAGAGTAAGGGTGGTGAGGCGCTGGAACAGGTTGCCCGAGGAAGTGGTGGATGCCTCATCCCTGGAAGTGTTCAAGGTCAGTTGGACAGGGCTTTGAGTGATCTGATCTAGTGAAAGATGTCCCTGCCCAAGGCAGGGTGGTTGGACTAGATGATCTTTAAAGGTCCCTTCCGACGCAAACCATTCTGTGATTCTGTGATTCCATGACATTTAGATGACTTAAGTCCTTGTGAAGCAGAAACCTGAACACTTTATCAATTAGAAAAAGAATATATCAGAAGTTTTTTCTGCCACAGAGGAAGTGGAAGTGAGGAATGCACTTCGTTAAAAAGACACAGAAATGCCTCAACCAAAGGAAGAAAATTGGTATGGCAACTCCAGGAGTAGTATTATTGATCCAGTGAGATAATTTCTCAGCAACTTCATTTCTCTATGGGGAGATACAGCTTGGGGTTGTTTCCATTTTCCAAGAACTGGAGTCCGAAAGGCGGGTTGTCTCTCGCTCCCACTGGCAGTCTTCTCTTTGCTCCGTAGTCCACTGTAAACAAGGACCAAAAGCCTCTGATGATCCCTATGTGCTTTGAGCTCTGAGGGGGCTGTAATGCTATAGCCATGTTTTCACAGGTTCTATGATCTCTTGCATGTTTTTCTATCCACAGCCTAGATTTTCCCCCACTGTTCTGCTCCCCTGAGAATGGTACAACATACCGCTGTGTCTTGAAGTCAGAGAGTATAGTTTCCTGCAATTTCTTCACAGCACGTCAGCTGCCTCATTTTATGCAGCAGAGCTGCAGTAGTTCCACACTGAGGGCTTCAGATGCTTGCAGAGCAAGCTACAGACCATGCATCTGTGAGCAGGAATGGAAGGAAGGAAGCAGGGGTGGAAGAGCTCCTCTTTTAGTGGCAAAGAGCTGTTACGGTTGGCTGGTGTGTTGTTGAATCATATCCTAAGGCCATCACAACTACCGCTTCCTCCATGGTGTCATTCCTACTGCAGTTAGCTTTGATTGTTCCACTGCACCATTGCTAGCATGGCTTTTATCCAAAGACAACTGTGTAAAGATAGAAAAATGAGAAAGGGCTTGAGAGATTTTAAGCTGGCAGAACACAGTGTGCTGACTCTTGCACTTGTGTAGATATGCAGAGATCTGTAGCTCTGAAAAGCTCAGGGACCAGCTAGCAGAACAACCCAAGGTCTAAACCACAAGCTGGACAGACTGGAAGAATAAGTTTTAGCTTAATGTCAGGACTTAGAAAAGGGAGCAGGGACAGAAAAATCACTGGGACTGGTGCAACAAACGACTAAGATTTGAAATAGTGCTCAAGAAAATACTAAACTCATCTACTGTGAAAGTGCGGATACATCTGCTAAGTACTTTGAGTAGCAGGGCGAAGGCGTTGGAGTTACACTGCTGCCTTTGTTTAATGGTGAAGATAGTATGGTGAAGAAAATCAGCAAAAATATTGCAGAACTAAATAGAAAAGGGAGCTCAGCTCCAGGCCTCAAACAGGTGCATGACCCAGGGACAAGGAGAGCTTGAGGGTAATGGAAGTTTGAAATGATGAATGTCCAGGGAAATAGGACTTTGTAAGCACCCTGTGACAGAGAAACGCCTGTCATCATCAGAGAAGTTCTGCTCTTAGTTTTAAAAGAATACCATTGTATTCTATTCATTGTCCATTTCTGGACAAGGAGGGAGTCTTTTGGGCCATGCTGGGTTAAGGATCCAGCACACAAAAATGCCAGTTTCTGGCACTGATAAGCTGAAAGAAAAGTGATGACTGGAAGTTCTGCTCCATTGTCAGGCAAAGGTGATCTTCAGTCTAACATAGTGGCATGTAAATTTAAAGAAACCCAGCAAAACAGCTATCATTTTTTTTTCCTGTGGTAATTAATTTGATAATTTGTTAATTTTTATATAAAGCACAAAAAGTATTCAGTCACGAGGGACAGAGCAGAAAAGAAACAGGTAAAATTCTGGTACCATTTATCTTTGTCAGGAGTCAGATCTACTCCTATTTTCTGCCTACCTTATGCAGGTTTATTTGAAAAAGGTTTTCTGTTGAGGACAGAAATTAAACGTATGATGATTAAAAGAGCCCAGTGCCCCAACAAGACTGGGATCATCCACATACTTTTGGTCAACCAGGAAAGAATAAAATGTCAGAAAACATCCTT